>WOXC01000063.1:0-54452 GCA_011680675.1 Gymnobelideus leadbeateri
TGTAATGGAAATGCAAATTTAAAGATCTTCCCTGCCCCTAGCTTAAGTGCACCTGGAGCCTGTGGTGGGAGGCTTGTTTTTCAGGAAAGCCCACACCTTGATACTTTGTGATTGGGCAGTGGGTCCAGAAGGTTGTTACATTCTTTGAGCCAGGAGAAGGCTATATAAACCCTGAGGAGAGGCTTTGCTTTGGGGCTCACTTTGAGAAGTGTTGTGTGATTTGACCAGATGAGACTCTGGGAAGCCGTTGTTGAGAGCCCCCCGGCTTTGAAAACCCAGATGTTGATGCTTCCCTCTCTGGTAACTGTGATTTGGTATTGATATAATGGTTGGATAGTTTGGAAGCCTGTCTGTTTGATCTGTAAGTTCTGTAACTCTGAAGTTCGGGGTGCTGACCTTTTTCCCCTGAACTAGGTAATGTGTGTTTGTTTGATTAAAGTAAGCTTTTTAATCCATTTTGAGTTGCTTTCCTTTTGAAAAGCAGATCTAAGAACCCGTGTTGGCAGTCACCCTGGGGATATTGGGGTGCTTGCTGCTACACTCCTGCCCTCAAGGAGCTTACAATCTAATGGGAGAAAATACTTAGAATGATTAGGAGGCTATGAAGGTACCCAGAAGTTTTATATAGAGAGTGAAGAAAGGAGAGTCAGGAGTATAGCTTGTAGAGAAATGAAGGCACACTGAGCACAGTTCTCTCCTTAAAATTGAGGTTACTCGGGGCGGCTAGGTGGCACAGTGAGTGAGCACCAGCTCCCGCGTCAGGATGACCCAGGATCGGATCAGGCCTCAGAAAATGAGCACCCACACATAAATAATGACTGGCCGTGTAACCTTTAGCAAGTTGCTTAACCCCAATTGCTTTAAAAAAATTGAGGTTACTCTGTGAAGTCTAGGGCTAGCATGAACTTTTAGGCGCATCATAGAAAAATAATACAGTGCAAGAGTTAAGATCAAAGTTTGAAAAGAATGAAGACATAGCAAGTATAAGCTGCCTCCTTAAAAAAGGAACAAGCCAATGATATTGGTGCCATAAAATTCATTTTTTTTCCAAAAAAATTCATTGTATTACCACTTCCTTTAAAAAATAATGTAAGGGAGTGGGGGTGGGTAGAGAGAGGCAGGAGCACTTGAACCTGACTCTCGTAAGAAGTGACTCAATGAGGGGAAAAACATGCACACAGTTGAGTATAAAAATCTCTCATGCTACAGAAAAGTAGGATGGGAAGGGGTAAGAGAAGGGACTAATAGAAGGGATGGTAGACTGGAGGAGGAAAGAGAAGCAAAACACTTTTGAGGATGGACAGGATGCAAGGAGGGAGTAGGATAAAGAGAGGGACAAATAAGATGGAGGGAAATACACAGTTAGTAGTCATAACTAAAAAAGAAAAATCACAACAGGTTTCTCTAAAAAAAAAAAAGATCTCAATTCTCAAATAGTAAAGTGAGCCAAATTTAGAAAAATAAGAGCCATTCCCCAAATGATAAAAGGATCAAAGGATATGAACAGACAATAATCAAAGCTATTTCTAGTCATATGAAAAAATGTTGTAAATCACTATTTATTAGAGAAATGCAAATCAAGACAATATTGTGCTATCACTTTACACTAACCAGATTGGCTAGTATGATAGAAAAGAAAAATTACAAATGTTGGAAGGGATGTAGGGAAATTGAGACACTAATACACTGTCTAACCAACCAAAGAGGCCAATTCATTAAATGGGTTTTACCTCACTCAAAGTGAGAACATGAAAATACCTTAGCCTACAGGGGCCAGGTCTCCCACTGCATCCTGGGCCACCTCCAGTCATCCTCATCTATATCTTACCACTGGACCCAGATGGTTCTGGAGGAGAAGTGAGGCTGGTAACCCTGCACAGCCCTCCCTCACTCAAATCCAAGTCAACTGCAAGTCATGTCATCATCTCCCTGATGTCATGGTCCTCATCCAGAATGAATGACAAACACAATCTGTGAGTAGCCTCTCCTCTCCTTTCCTCTCATCTCTTCTTCACTCCTCTTCATCCTTACCTAGGGTTGCTCTGCCCAGGGGATGGTACATTTCAATGTCCATATGTTGCCTTTTTTCCTTTGGGTTGACTGGCTAGTCATCATTTCTCTGATGTCAAGGTCCTCTTCGAGAATGAAGGACAAACACAAGCTGAGCACCATCTGTCCTGAAGCATTTCTAGGAGGTGGTATATTGCTATCTACCTATCTGGGTCATCATCATCATCATCATGATGGATTGTGTTATTTAGTATTTTCTGTACCCATATACAACAGAAAGTGTCAATGACTCTGTACCATGCACAGATATGAGTTGTCCTAATGATACATGTACCTAGGCCACAGATTTTTCCCATATGAGTGTATCATCATGCATGTTTCTCATCTATAATTTTCCAGTATGTGTACATCCTCCTCCCTCTTTGCTAGTAATATTTACCTTGGGAAAGTGGGAAACAGAGGAGGGTATCACTTTATTCTCTCTCTTGTTTGTTTCAATGTCTTTTGCTTTGGACAACTTTTTCTGCTTGGACTTAATGAAAGTAAATATCAGATGAGGTGCTACTCACAGAGCTTTTTAGGGTAGCTTTTTGGGGATTCAAACATAAATAGCCCCAAAGTGCTACATTTATATATTAGCACCAGTGTTTAGTAAATTCAGTATGTTTTACAAACTAAAATGGAAAACGCTGAATGGCTATATGAAAAATATGAAAAAGTTGTAACTGTGGTGGTTTTCAACAATACAGTCTACTACAGTGTCTCTCTCTTTAGTTGAGGGAACCTATGAGAATAACACGACTTCCTCAAGTATCAGTCTCAGAAAGAAGGTTGGGCGATATTTTCCTCACTCCTGAAGCTATAATATATCATCTTCTTTTCCATCCCTAGAACTTCAGACATATCAAATGGATCAGTCCAGAAAAAAATGATTGAATACCTATCCAATTTTTAGATGAATTGTACTAGAAAGTAAGGTAATAAACAACAAATTCAAACTAAAAAAAAACCCTAAATATATTGAATGTCCTCAAGGAGTCTAAATTCTATTTGGGGAGAATGATAGAAGCATGGAAACATAACTAGCAATGCTAAGCAGAATATTAGTGGGAAATGAATAGTGAGACAATGTGTATAACAGTTTACAGGAAAGAACTATATTTCCATGGTCAACAGTGAGAAAAAATACTTCAGAGAGACTTGAACTAAGTTTTAAAGGATGAGTAGGATTTACTTAAATAGGATATAAAACAATCTAAAAAATGAAAATGAGATGATCAAAGGTATAGAGGTGAAAACAGTGAAAGTTACAATAATTATAGTGCATATCTTTGTCAAACTGCTTGCTTCATAACAATCTTATGAGGATATTCATTTAATGAATCATGAAACTAAGACTAAGAGAAATTAAATGTGGTGATTGCAGTTTATAATGGTTAAAAAGTGGTTGAGCAGAGATTCAAACATGGGTATTCTGACTCCAAGTCCCCTATGCTACTACAGTATAATAAACTTTCTCTAAACTAATCTGACTGGAAGTCCTTATCTAGGAACAGGATTATAGGGCATTAGGATCTAGCACTGGGCAGGACTTTAGAAATCACCTAGTCTGGCCTTATAATTTTACTGGTAGAAAAAAAAAGGCTGCAAATGTAAGTTGAAGATGTATGGTAGCCTGGAACAACAGTTTGATAGGTTTAAATTTTGCCATTTTAGCGGTAGGGGACATTTGGGTCTTTCCTACTATTGCTCATCAAAAATTTATTAAACAGAAATAGGATCACTGTGTCTTTCATGAGAAAGAGAGAGAGACAGAGACAGACAGACAGAGAGACAGAGACAGAGACAGAGAGATAGATAGAGAGAGAGAGAGAGAGAGAGAGAGAGAGAGAGAGAGAGAGAGAGAAAGAGAGAGAGAGATCTGTTTCTCATAGATCCCAATAGGTCTCTCTCTTTTTTTTCAGCGAATTTTAGTGCACACTCAATAAAGAGTAGAAATATTTCAGGGTCTAGATGGCTGAAATTATCAAAACTACTGAAGAAAAGAAAAACAGCTTTTACATTGGTGAGTAACTTATTTCTTAAGGAAAATCAGTTGCACAGATAACAAGGGTGACTTTTCAAATACTAGGTTTTGGAAAAATTGCTTCCTCAAGTCAGAAGTTTGTACACAGAATTGTTCCCTATTGCTGAATGTCTATACCTTTCATTTCCCTACAGAGACATTACCCAATCATCAGAAGTTTCCATTACTTTACTGTCAGGGAAAAAGATGAACAAAATACAAAAAGATCTCTAGTTTTCTTCACAAACCTTTTCATGGCCTTTTTTCAAGAATCTCTTTCAGACATCTGAACAATAGACACAGGAACACAACTCTAGACATGCTTTAAATATATAATGAGCCATATCAACTATTGACCATTCAGAGACAGTCCACCTCCATTACTGGCATTATTATCAAATGTTCATTTTGCCAGAAGTTTTATTGATACCCTATTTTTCACACTGGGGAAATAATTCTACAGCTATAACTTTAACACCAACACTACTGCCTCCATACCAAATTATATTATATGGATATCATCTGGTCTGATGCCCAGGCAGACCTCCTTTAATTTGAATAGGAAATGTCATCATTCACTTTATAAGAAGTAAGGAAATTCCTGTATATTTCAAATGTAGTAAACTTTTCAGATTTGCAGATAAAAAATCTACATCTACAGCGTCAGAAGGAAGTAACGGGTTGAAATGTTATTGAGAGGGTCATAAGGGATACAAATAAACAAACCATTATATTAAAGCAGTAGATTATAAGAGTAACCACTTAAACTTTAATAGATTTTGATGGCTTACAAAGTTCTAAAAAGTTTTCATTGAATCACCATTATAACTCAGTGAAGTAGATAACAAAGGAATTGATATTTAAACTTCAGTGAACAGAAAACCCCTATTCTTGATTTGCCAACTTTATTGCCTTGTGTGAATCTTCATAGGCATAGCTGCCGGTGCTATCTCAGTGGCATCCTAAATGATCTCGCTGGCTCAAGCAAGTCCTGGGTCCATTTTCCAATCCATCCTTTAAACAAATGTCAAAGTGATTTTCCCCCCCTAAGGCATTTCCAGTCACCTCACTGTCTTTCTAAATAATCCTCAGTGCCTCCTTACTTATTTCCAGTATCAAATATAAATTTCTCTGTTTGGCATTTAGAATAATACAGAAGCAGGTCTCAACTTTCATTTATGGGCTTATTATATATTACTCCCTGTTCAATCAAACAGGCCTCCTTGCTATTTGGTACTATGGTACTTTGGTACTATTAGTACTTTGGTACTATTAGTAGTCTAGGTACTATGTCTTTGAACAGGCTGTCCACAATCCTTGGATTGCACCTTTTCTTCAATTCCTCCTTTCAGAATCCCTTGCTTTTTAGAGACTATGATCAAGTACTGCCATTTACATGAGGCCTTTGCCTGATCCTCTTAGCTACTAGTGCCCTTCCTCTCCACTTTTCTCTTTCTTCCTTTCTTTCTTCTCCCTCCTTCCTTCCTCTTCCTCTGTCTCTCTCTTTCTCTCTGTCTTCATATATACATATGTATGTAGGTGTATATACACAGTAAATATTCTGTATATGCATGCAGAAATATTATCTCAAAGACTGTCATTTTTACATTAGTAATTCCAGTGCTCAGTTTAGATCTTAGACCTTAGCACATTACAAGCACTTAATACATGCTTGTTGATTGTGCATGTACGGTAAGTTGCCATAATTGTTTTCTCTATTTTTATATTCACTTTGCAAGTACTTTATACTAATTCATTTTCCATTTAAAATGTTTTCAGTCATATTTTTTTTTTAAAGCAATTGGGATTAAGTAACTTGCTCAAGATTACACGGCTAGTCATTTGATATATGCGTGGGTGCTCATTTTCTGAGGCCGGATCTGATCTCGGGTCATCCAAACTCCGAGGCCGGCGCTCTTACTCACTGCACCACCTAGCCGCCCCTTTAGGGCAATTGGGGTTAAGTAACTTGCCCAAGGTTACACGGCTAGGTTTTTGTTTGTGCGGATTAGGTGTCGGAGGCCGGCTCCGAACTTGGGTCCTTCTGATTCCAGGGCCGGCGCTCTATTCACTGCGCCACCTAGCCGCCCCTTCAGTCATATTTTCAAAACAAATAGCTTTTATTAGGCATGTTCTATTTCTGATTAATTCCCCATCATTCCTGTTTTTTTTTTTTTAAAGAACTGGTTCAGAAATCCAAAATCCATTCTCAGACGTCATCTTCCATTTTCTTAATCTATTGTTCACTGGTCAAATCAGTTTTTCCCCATATTGTCTATTTTAATTTCAATAGGCAGTAGTAGTGATGGAAATGTCACCTGTACCCCATGAACTTCAGATTTTTGCCCAAGACTTCATTAGCTTTTGTAAGGCTTTTTAAATTCCTTCTTAAAACATCATTTCTATTTTTTGTTTTCGTTTGTTTGTTCATTTGTTTAGGTTTTTTGGAGGGGGGAATGCAAGGCAATTGGGGTTAAGTGACTTGCCCAAGGTCACACAGCTAATTTTGTGTTAAGTGTCTGAGGTCAGATTTGAACTCAGGTCCTCCTGACTCCAGGGCCGATATTCTATTCACTTCACCACCTAGCTGCTCCAGAAAACATCATTTATGTTGAAATAATAACCACAAATTGATAATAGCAATTCATTTTCACAAATCTTAGGTGATTATCTATAATGTCTTAGGTTATGTGCACAGGGAAGAAAACAGACCTTTCTTTTGTTACTTGCATTACATGTGCAGCTTTTCCATGACCGAGTAACTGAAATCTGTATTCAGTTTTCATACTTGTCTCCTTCCTAGAAGATAAGTGAAAGGCTGGAGGAATGTCCCTATATGCTCCAGGTAAACTGTGGCAATTAAGGTTCTAAAATGTTCAACCAAAAATAATCAGAAAAGGGATGTTAATGGGCAGAAGAAGGAAGTGGTTGTGACTGATTAGTGAAAGTATCTAAAGAGGCAGATGTGATAGGTCACATGAATCAGGAGGCTGGTGATTAGAAGAAAGTCACATAGAGGATCAGGGTATGTTAACACATACCTGCAATCCCTACCATGAGTGAAGCTGAGCCCAGTGATTCCTAGATCTAGGGAGGTGTGAAACTCTGTGGACCTGACTGAGCCAGAATCTACAATAAATTTGGCATTAATATGTTGAGTTCCCAGAACTAGGGACCACTAGGTTGTCAAAGAAAAGAGCAAATCATTAAAGGTCAGAAATGAAAGTCAAAGCTCCCAATGTCAATCCATTAGAATAAGACTGGGCCCATAAAATCAGGAGAATTTCCTACACTTCTAACCTGAGTGAAATAAGGAGATAAAAAAATGTCATACAGAAGGAGGAAATTAAAAACAACTACTGTGTAGCTGAAGCTAAAAAATAAACTTCTCTTTTGAAAATAAAATGCTAGATGACTTCAGAAGGAATCACCTGCTACCTCATTTAGCCATTTAACAAGCGTGTATTACCTTTGAACTGACTTGATAGACATATTCAACTACCGTTTTTTCCTCACCCTCACCCTCTCCCCCAAAACCTTGCCTTAAATTTTTCTTTCACTTAACTTTTCCTATTTCTCTTAGCAGGTACCTTTCTCCCTCAATCCTTCTATCCATTCTCAGATCCTTCTCTTCAATGTGTTCCCTCCTTTAGGAATCCTACATCATACTGAGATCTTATGCTTCTGTTTCTTAGCTGATAATTCTCAGGGCATTGTTCCTTACCTTTTCCTCAAGTATTCTCAATTTGTTCCTTTTCAAATTCAATTTTTGGTCTTTCTCCCAAGCTCAAAACTCTAAATTACCTTCATATTTCTCTTACTTTTATTTAACTAAAAGCCTCTGCTTTTCCTGACTCTTCAGATGCATATCTTTCACATCCAGAAGCTAAATTAGGAAAAGATAAGGTCCCCCATGCCGCAGCAACAAAGTGTTTAAATGACTTGCTGTTTCACAAATAATACACAGGAGACACTGGAAATTGGAGACTTCAGCCTCTAAGAGGTTCACTCTTGATCTGGTCAGAAAGGAAGGACAGGAAGACTGCTTTGGAGGGGTTAATAATCTTACTTTATTCTAGTCTAATATTCTCAACCAGAGTTTGCTGATAATGGGAGCAACAACTTCTACCGAATTCCCTAATCACACTTCTCATGGGGGTGGGCAAAAATATAGTAGAAGCTACAACTCCTACAGGATCCCCTAAGCCGCAGTGGGGGCCTGTTGAGGCAAACATAGATTTCACCCCCCAACCCTTGATGGGAGCTGATCAAAGCACAGGAAGTGTAACATTGTCACATTCCCCTGTGGGTTCTTCTAAGCCTCTGTGGGGGCTGTTTGTGACAAACACAGATTCCCTACTTACTGCTTTAAGTGTAACAGACAAAGAAGGCATCTTGCCAACATTAAGCTCAAAGGTCAACTTTAGCAATATCATCAATCAGTGTAAACATAGTAAAAATCACTATTCCACCCCTATATCTCACTGCGAAATTGTAGAAACTGTTTTGAACCACGATCGTGAAATTTATTATCTAGCAAATGGAAACTAAAGATTGTTATGGCCATGGAGCCTACAAAACTAAACTCTAAGAAGGATAACAAATTCCCCCTTTCTTATAATCACCTAGGTCTAAACAGTAAACACATAGCAGGCCTAGGGCTAGAAGCAAAGTCTTCTGACTTGGGTCCAGTCTGCTTCTGTAAAGTATTCCAACTTTATTACCAAGAGTCGTATTCAGATTCATTAAAAATATTGGTCAAATTCATTTAATATTTGCTTTGTTTTGTGCTTCTGTAGGCATTGTCATTCTGGGCTAGGCTACATCTAAAAATTATGTGTATGTAAATCATTCAATAGTTGACAAAAGATCGATTTAGACAGAAAAAGAGAAGGATATGCAATGAGGAAACTAACTTGATTCAGTGTTGCAAAAAACCAGAGAAGAGTTAAGAGTTCTTGCTGTAATTGTTTTATACTCAAGTGATATGTTTTATGTGACCCAAGCCTTTAGTCAAATGAGTCAATAAGATCTCTAGGACAGTTTCAGTTACTTTTAAGGAAAATTTAGCCTGACTTTCTTTGGGGGTATCAGGGTTAGGATATTGCTACACTACTGCTTAGAAAGAGATTAAATACTGACAGTTTTTCATGTCAGTGACAAATGTTTTTGCCTAATCAAGCAATTTTTCTAATGAAAACCCAAATAAAATGATCTGACAGAAATTATCCCAGTATTAAAAAAGGATGAAAGAACATTGTTGGAGACTTTGAATTAATTAAATTAACATTTTGAATAATGTAAATGAACATAATGTAAATTAAATCATAATTTGGAAAATATAATTATGCACATTTGTGCAATACCATAACTTGCCTTTCTATAACTTTCTAGCTGTATTTTTAAAACCAAATTCTTAACCCTTTACCTCTTCATTATGATACAAATGGTGTTAAAGGAAGATAATTATTGTTTCTATATTCACTTAAATATATCATTGCTTTAAATTAAGAAATTTCAGGGTAGCTAGGTGGTACAGTGAACAGAGCACTGGCCCTGGAGTCAGGAGAACCTGAGTTCAAATTCAGCCTCAGACACTTAACACAAAACTAGCCATGTGACCTTGGGCAAGTCACTTAATGCCAATTGCCCTACCTTCCCCCCTCCAGAAAGAAAAAAAAAAGGAGAAAAAAGAAAAGGAAAGGAAAGAAAGAAATTTCACAAAACACGACTATTAAGATATGAGATGGCTTAGACAATTTGCCCCTCTTCTTTATAGTCTTATTGTCTCAACTCCCTAATTAGCTGTCACATACAATGACTATCTGATTAAATAACAAGCATTGAGATATGTATTTGATATTTTAATCCTTTCCTTCGAATATAACCTAAGAGGTTATACAACAACTTTATGACCTATTTATATTGCAGGAAGTTCCTGTGTATGCAATTCCTGTTTTAGCCAACTTCATCTAAGCCTAAACCAGATATGAATGGTATGTAAGCCTGTCCCAATCATCATTAGTTTAGCAATCTTCCTAATTCCAATAATCTTGTTATTGATAAGGAGATGTCACAGTGCTCACTGATTGATTGCTCCCAAGGTGCCACTCTCACTTGTTCCCTGTGGATATGGACAGCAATAAAAATCAGATATAAGAACTGAGATCCAGAGTTCTAGGCTTCTGACTGGGGTATGAATCCCACTATATACCTGAGCAACAACAAGTACTTGATCATGGTATGGAATGGCTGAGAACCTTCATGCTTATGAATAATAAGCTTACTTGACATATGATCCTTCCATCCTTGTGTTCCTTCTCAGTACCTCATCCACAATCTCTACACACTATGTAATTAGGATGGTATGATCAACAAGCTAAAGTGAATGTTAATGTGTTAATTATCCAGACATTAACAACCACTCTGTATATATAATTCTCTTGGTCTGTTTTTCATTTCTCAGAAGTATTTTTCCCCCTAATCTTCCAAAACAACTCTTATTTGAAACATCCTGAGGCAATCTCCCCCTCCGACTTTTAAAATTTCAGGAGGGGGCGGCTAGGTGGCGCAGTGAGTAGAGTGTCTGCCCTGAAGTCAGAAGGAACTGAATTCGGATGCCGCCTCAGACATTTAAAGCACACACAAACAAAAACCTAGCCGTGTGTGACCTTGGGGAAGTTACTTAACCCCACCTGCCCTCAAAAAAAAAATCTCAGGAGATTTTAAATCTCTTTATTTCTAAAGAATTAGTCTCTATTAAATTTCCTCTAAAGTATATTATTGAACCATTTAATACTGGAACGTTATATCTTCTTCTAGCTTTATTGTTTAACCTCCACAGACTATTTGGATAGAGGGATGATTGTTGATGAATGATTCTGCACCTAACTTTTTAAAGAAGCTAAACTATTTTAAATCAGGCCAAATATATTTAAACCATTTCTTACAAATGATTAAAAGTCAAACAAAAACATACCTTTGAAGGTACATCAACCTTTTCTATAAACAACATCCTGGTCTTATGCCTAAATTATTGAGGTCATAAATTAGAATGTTCATATTATCAAAATGAAAGAAAATTATTTATTATATGTATGCAGAGATATTTATATAAAAGCAAAAAGGTAAAATGCTTACATAGAATAAAAAAGATAAAACATAAGATTAAAACTTATTTAATTTGTGTCTTTTTTATCATGGCAATTCTAGCAAAACCTTAACTCCTATTTCTCCATTCCTATTTACCTTGCTTTTGTAAAAGGGGAAAATAGATGAAAATATATGATACCGTGAACCAGTCCAACAAAGTAAACAATATCCTTCGATACTAAGCCCTGACATCTTTACTGAGAGAAGACATGTATTTCATTTGCTGTTCTTTGAGAAGAAAGAGGGAGATGTATTTCATTTTCTGCTCTTCAGGATTATTACTGGTTTTTCAACTGCACAAAATTTGTCTTCTTTTTTTTTTTTGGAGGGCAATTGGGGTTAAGTAACTTGCCCAAGGTCACACAGCTAGGTTTTTGTTTGTGTGTGCGTTAAGTGTCTGAGGTCGGATCCGAACTCAGGTCCTTCTGACTCCAGGGCTGACGCTCTACTCACTGCGCCACCTAGCCGCCCCAAATTTGTCTTCTTTTAAACAATCTTCCATGTGCTTATATTTATTTCATTCTGCATCAGTTTATACAAATCTTCCCATATTTCAGAGTCCCCCATGTTTATCATTTCTTGTAAAACAAGAAGTTTTCGTTATAAATACATGCACATATTAAAGGGTTATTCGTGTTATATATTTTTAATAAAAATTGTTCATTATCATTTTCAGTCCCCAAATTCTAACACAATGCCTTGCACACAGGAATCTATTGATGAATGAGTTTTGGATGGGACTGGATGATTATCCACCACTTTGCCTCCATATTAAGGACAGTTGGATAGAAGATTGAGGGAAAAAGTGGTCCTTTTGCCAGGTCTGTCAATGCCTGTGTTTCTTTGTGGATTTCATGAGCTAATAGCTTAGGATAGGAAGCAGATCTATGGTTTATTTGTTTAAGGGACTCCCAGGTATGGAAACTCCTTCTGCCAATGTAGAGTGTCACCTTCCCTACAACTTATAGTCCTAGAGAACTGTGTAGAATATAGAATACACAGCTAATATGCTTCTGAGATCAAACTTGGATCCAAGTCTTTCTGACTCCAAAGCCAACATTCTATCCCCTTCACCATGATTGTTATTAAAAGATTCATAAAATAAATGGTATCAGAATATTTAACCTGAATTATCAAAATTCGCAATATGTTATTAATTAATCTAATATTAATAAGTAAGATCAACTCAATTGATAAGTATGATTGTGAAAAAGCATACTAAGTTAAAGCTGTGATGAAGTAACAGCACTGAACAAGCATTGGACAGCTGATGACCTTTATATATATATACATATATATATATATATATTTGCTTTTTGGAGGGCAATTGGGGTAAAGTAACTTGCCCAAGGTCACACGGCTAGGTTTTTGTTTGTGTGTGCATTAAGTGTCTGAGGCCAGATCCAAACTCAGGTCCTTCTGACTCCAGGGCTGACGCTCTACTCACTGCGCCACCTAGCCACCCCACGAGCTTTATATTCTTGCTTACCTAGACAGCTAAAAGTGACAAAATGTCTTGGTTCCAGGATGTTATAAAGTTAATGTTCAAAACAGCTTATTCTCTTGGTATTTCTCTTGGTATTGTCCAACACAGATCACAACCCCAATCTGCTTGTCTAGGTGGTTTTTGTGATTTGCTGGAACTAAAAACAATATCTGGTGGCCTGTTTGTTCTGATGATAAGAATCTAAACTTAGTAAAGCTTGTTCTGGGGTGACAGACATATAATCTCCTGCTGAAGTCCTACTCAAATCCTTTACACCCTTAAAAACTGTCAAATTTTGACTCTTGTGGGTAAGATTTTAATGAATGCAAGACCAATCCCACATAGTGATGGGACACTGGAGCAGAACTTTAGTGCAGGATTGGAAGATTAAAGGGTTTCTATGGATCAATCAACTTTACATTAACTTACTTGGAGTCCTTAATTATGATATACAGATTCAATGTTTTCATTTTTAAAGGTGTAAGAACCCACTCTACAGTGGGGTAGAGAGGTCTTGAGCCCTGCAAGGGCAGTGAAGGTTGTTCAAGGGTGAGACAGTACCATGTAGATCAGAAAAATACCAACTATATGGAAGTGTAAAATTTCTCATGAACTGGTGATTCCTTACTTTAAACATTGGATTAAAATGTAATACGTACAATGTATGTACACACATATGCCTAAATATATGTATATAGATACATATATAGTGTATATTTATGACCTATATATATGCATATATGTATATGTATCTCCATCTCTATGTCTATTTGACCAATCTGTTCATTATAGTGTAATGCCTCATGTTTTTCTTGCCTTGACTATAAACAGTCAGACCTACTGATGGGAAAAGTTGGGTGAAATATTTTTATTTATTTATATGTGTGTGTCAAGTGAAATTAAAACATTTTTGAAACAACTGTCAACTTACATTTTCAAAGTGACATAGTTGCTGTTGTGTTCTGGGAAACTGCCATAAAAACATGTTAGGCTGTTTGAGATTCTCTGACAGTCATGTTGACATCACTGATGGCAAGTGTAAAGATGAGCAACCTCTGCTTCTCATCTTCCATTCTCTGACTGTCTCTCTCTCTCTGTCTCTGTCTGTCTGTCTCTGTCTCTGTCTCTCCCCGCCCCTGCGCACTACCAGGAAAAAAAAAGATACTTTTCTCAGGCCAGCTAAAAGTGTCACTATGATTTCACAAAGAACTTCATTAATTTTCCCTTGACTTTCATTCGTATGATGTGTCTTCCTTACTCAATATACACATTTGTTCCTACTTTGAGCTGAACAAAAGGGATACTGTCCACCAAAATATGACAGAACATACTGAATAGTTCAGTGTAAACTAAATAAGCTTGAAAGGCAAAAGACCAATACCAAATAATCTGTTCTGACTGGTAAAATCTTATCCATCACAAAAAAGACTACATCATATTCAAATTCACTTTGTAAAATACATCCTTAAGTTTGTTTATATGATGTTTAATAAAATGATAAGGATATACTTTAAAATATCTATTTAAAGACTGAACTATTTTGAAATAAAAATGACTTAATGTGGGACCATTTTGGGGGGATGATATTTATCTAAAATCATCGCAGAAAAATACAAGTTGCTTACAATTCCAAATATTACTTTTGAAGTTACTGTATTAACTAAAATATAATCACCTTAACTCTAGCACAATGTATGTGTCTGGGTCTTAGTAAATTAATTAAATTACTAAATTAATAAGTAATATAATAAATGTTATTGAATAGAATTGTATTGACCATCCTTCCCTTTACTTTCCTACTTAAAATGCTAGATATTTAATGTTTAACACTTTGTAATAATCCCTCCTCTTCTCCAACTAAAACCTAAAATGCTATATAAATCAGCGTCATTATTCACTTTCCATGTAAGAAAAATCTTTGTCAAACCAAATCTTTATCATTGATGATTTTTTGAGAGAACTCAGATATACACCCAGCATTTTAATTCTATAATTGTACAAGTAAGATTTCATAATCTTCTGTTACTCAGATGCTATATAACCTGATATCCCTATAAGTCTAGAGATTAAATAGGATAGGATTTAAAAGGATAATCAAGATTCTTAAAAGTTGTCTTAGAAAAAACCTTAAGAATAAAATAATCCGAGCTCCTACCCAAAAGAGAAGACAAATAGTTATCTATGTCTCTAAAAGAGTACTTCTAGAGAAAACAAACTGTAGTTGAGTTTATAATCAACTAAAATTCTGCAATCTTGTCTATATGACCTACTGTCAGCAGTAACTATGACATTTATTAAATTTATAATATGGGCAAAGCCTCCATCACAAACATCTCATTCCTTACCCTTTCATGTTTTCTGAAGATATACAAATGGAATGCATAAATTGACAGTTTTGAGAAACTGCAAAAAAAAACAAACAAAAAAAAACCTTCAAGTAAAAGCTAAGTAATGGACTGCATGTATATCTATCATGCAAGAATTAGCCTAAGTTTAGAGAAGCTCATAACCATATGGCTAGAGTGATTAATGTTTTTTTTCTTTGCTTTTTATCCACAGTAACTCTCAAAGGCTTACTTAGTAAGTCACAGAGAAGTTGTGCTCTTCATCAGTGGCCTGAACCAGTGAAATATTGAGTTGTTATATATTTACTAAGAATTGGGCACATGTGCAGGAGAAGCAGTATAAAAGATATATTTAAAGGAATGAATGCATAGGAAAGAAAACAGGCCAGTTAGATAATGAGAGTGAACTATAAAGGATATGCCATAGGGAAATTAGAGTGCTCAAGGGGTATATTTGCACCATCAAGACACTTACAAAGCTCCAGCACATTAGATGAACTTGCTATAAAGGATTTATCATGAGAACTTAAACAAATGTCATAGATGAAATGGTATGACTTTCCTGGAATCACACAGCAAATGATTGTAAGTAGTAGAACTTGAACCCAGGCCTTCCTGACTCTGAGATTGCCTATTATATAACTCCATTTATCCAAAACATCATTTCATCTACAAATTTGGTAAGTATACCATCTATATCTCCACCCAAGACACAGATAAAATTTTGAAAAAAAAACAAAACACTTCAAGTCATTGTTTTCTTTTAGAAAACATTGACAGCAATACTCATGGATGAAATTTAACTAGTTTTGAATTCACCTCAATATATTACCATCTAGTCACATGTATCCATCTTGGCCATAAGTATACCCTAAGAGATTTTATCAAATACTTTGTTGTACTCCAGGTATGCTACTTCCATATTTGTCTGACTTAATAATCTAGTAATTATGCTTCCCGAAAAAAAAAGATATCCCCATATGATTCACTTACAATAAAGAAAAACTTGCTGTTAGCAATCCCCTGTATATCTATCATGCAAGAATTAGCCTAAGTTTAGAGAAGTTCATGGTAAAATTTTACAAACTACATCTTTAGTATTTAATCCTAAATTTTTACCTATTTTCAAGTTTGCAGATTAAAGTAGGTTGCTGCTAATAGTTTAGCAATTTCATCTAAAAATACTTTGTTATTGTTGAATGTTTATTCTCAACGATAAAGTCCTTAAATTTATTGAAAACTTCTGGGTATTCTCTTTCTGCCTCTGGTGAATTATTGGATTTTAAGTCCTTGTAACTTTTTTATGGACATTAATGCTGTTCTGCTCTACCCAATCTATGCATCTTTTTTTTTTTTTTGGCAAAGAAAACAGATGTGTAATAGCAGTTGAGTAACTCTACCTTCACTCCCTTTTCATTATTTTTTCATTTACCATAAAGAAGTATTCTAGCATTTCTTTCATTTTCCTTTTGCTTAAAACATGGGTAAATAAAAACCATTTTTATTAACTAGCATTTATTGAAATACTGAGTTAATTGTAGGATTCAATATTCCTTACATTATTCTTCTGGGACTTTACTAGTCTTTTATACTCTTTATACTTTTTATACTTTTTACTCTTTTATACTTTTATACTTTTATCCTCAATCCTATGTGTTGATTTTCATTTCTTAAAATATCCATTTTATGACTTCCAGAATGGCAGAATAACAAGAGCACTGTAGCCCAACTCTCCCAACATTCCCTTCTAAACAGTTTTAAAATAATGTGTCATATTGAATTCTGGAGAAAGACAGTTAAAAAAAAAAAGGTTTGCAGTGAGACATTTTTTTTTCCAGCATAGGACAAATAACAAGTTCAGAAAGAGAGTTCTGTGGCAAGAGAGTGGCAGCTGGTCCAGAGCATATGTGGCAACTTTGGACCTTTAGAGGATGCTACAGCAACAGCAGGAAAAGCAGGCATGGCTGGAACTCTAACTGCCCATAGACAGAAAAGGGAATTGACAAATGATTAGAAAGAAGTTACAGGAGACCCCTGTGCATATACTGGTCACAAGACTAGGTGCTGTTTGGCAACTCCATTATCCATTACATAGTTCAGTGTTGCAGTTCCAGGGAAGAAAAGCATGTTAGCTCTTGTAGTTGAAAGGGAATGAGTGCCTAATCTAGGGAAATAACAGGGCACAGACCTTTAGGAAGAACTAAAAATTTACAGACATTTAAAACTAGCTATGAAAACAAGAAGTCAAAACCTAAAGTTTGGAATAGTGCCTCACTATGCCCAAAGCTGCACAGGTGAAACAAGCCCAACTTTAATGTAAAATACAAAATCAAGAAATTGGCTGGAAAAAAAATAGGAAAAAAAGGATTCTGACCATAAAAACTACTGTGGTGACAGAGAAGCACATGACACAAACTTAGAAGAAGACAACAACTTAAAAAAATGCAAACAACGATTCAAAAAAATTGCAAACTAGTCATAGGCCAAGCAAAAATTCTTGGAAAAGAAAAAAAGGATAAAAATAACAAAAAAAGATTTTAAATTCAAATAAGAGTCAAAGAGGAAAAACAACTGGAAAACAAATGAAAGCAATGCAAAAAAATTGTGAAAAGACAAGAGCTCGGTAAAGAGGCACTGAAAAGTACTGAAGAAAGTATCACCTTAAAAAAACAGACAAAAAGAGCAACAGAACTAGTCACATAATAAAAAAGGAACAAAATTCCACTGAAGAGAAGACCTCCATAAGAAGCAGAATTGACCAAATGGTAAAAGAAGTACAAAATTTCCATAAAGAAAATAACTTTTTAAAATTTATTTTTAGTTTTCAACATTTGTTTCCACAAGATTTTGCAAATTTTTACCCGTCCTTCCTTTACAGCCCACCCCAAAATAGCAAGCCTACTGAATACACCTTCCCCCAATCTGTTCTCTCTTATATTCTCCCCCATACACCCACTAACTTTCAAGTAGGGAAAGATGGATTTCTATACCCCAGTACCTGTATATCTTTTTCCCCAGTTACATGTAAAAAAACATTTTTTTAACATTTGTTTTTAAAACTTTGATTTCCAAATGCTTTCCCTTCTTTCCTCCTTACCCACACCCACTGGGAAGATAAGAAATTCAATGTAGGCTATACATGTGTAGTTTCCTTGTAGTTATGCAAAACATTTCCACAGTACTTATATTGTGAAAGACAAAATATAGTTCCCCTTAGCCTATCCCACCCCTCACTTATTCTATTTTCTACTTTGACCCTGTCCCTTTTCAAAAGTGTTTGCTTCTGGGGGCAGCTAGGTGGCACAGTGAATAGAGCACCAGTGCTGGAGTCAGGAGGACCTGAGTTCAAATCCAGAATCAGACACAACACAAAACTAGCCATGTGACTTTGGGCAAGTCCCTTAACCCCAATTGCCCTACCTTCCCCCTCCAAAAAAAGCAAAAAAAACCTGTGTTTGATTCTATCTACCCTTTCCCAGTCTATCCTCCCTTCTATCATCCCTCTTCTAATTCCCTTCCCACCTACTTTCCTGTAGGGTAAGATATCCAAATGAGTGTGTATGTTATTCCCTCCTTAAGCCAAATTCAATGAGAGTAAGGTTGTCCCATTTCCTTTCACTTTCCTGTGCTTCCCCTCCATTGAAAGTTTTCTCTTACCTATTTTATATGGGATCATTTACCCTATTCTACCTCTCCCTTTCTCCTTCTCTCATTATACTCCTCTCTCACCTCTTTAATTTATTTTTTTAGATATAATCCTTTCCTATTTAACTGATCCTTTGCCCTCTGTCTATGTATATATGCAAACACATACACACAAACTTACATATGTATTTATATATACATACGTCCTGATATACATATATGTATACATACACACACATATATATGCATATATATATATATATTACCTTCAACTATCCTCATGAGAAATGACTCATGAGTTACAATTATCATTTTTCCATTTGGAATGTAAATAGTTCAACTTTAATAAGTTCTTTATGATTTCTTTTTCCTATTTACCTTCTCATGCTTCTTGTATTTTAAACTCAAATTTTCTGGTCAGCTCTGATTTTCTTCATCAAGAATACTTGAAAGTGCTCTGTTTCACTGAATGACCATATTTTTCCCTGAAGCATTATACTCAGTTTTGCTTGGTAGGTCATTCTTGGTTTTAATCCTAGCTCATTTGACGTCCAGAAAGTCATATTCCAAGGCCTTCAGTCCCTTAGTGTAGAAGCTGCTAGATTTTGTGCAATCCTGATTGTGTTTCCACAATACTCAAATTTTTTTCTTCCTGACAGCTTGTAATATTTTCTCCTTGACCTGGGAACTCTGTAATTTGGCTATGTTATTCCTAGGAGTTTTCTTTTGGGGATCTTTTTTAAGAGGAGATTTGTGAATTCTTTTGATTTCTATTTTGCCCTCTAGAATATCAGGGCAATTTTCCTTAAGAATTTCTTGAATGATGATTTCTAGGCTCTTTTTTTTTTTTTTTTTTGATCATAGCTTTCTGGTAGTCCAATAATTTTTAAATTATCTCTCCGGGATCTATTTTCCAGGTCAGAGGTTTTTCCAATGATATATTTAACATTGCCTTCTATTTTTTCATTTGTTTGGATCTTTTTTATAGTATGTTGAATTATCATAAAGTCATTCGCTTCCATTTGCTCCAATTTGATTTTGAAGGAATTATCCTCTTCAGTGAGTTTTTGAAATTCCTTTTCCATCTGACCATATCTGCTTTTTAAGGCTTTCTTCTCCTCATTGGCTTTTTGGGCCTCCTTTGCCATTTGAGTTAGTCTATTTTTTAAGGTGTTATTTTCTTTAGAATCTTTTGGAGCCTCCTTTAGCAGGCTGTTGTTTTGTTTTTCATGATTTTCTTGCATCATTCTCATTTCTCTTCCCAATTTTTCCTCTACTTCTCTTACTTGATTTTCAAAATCCTCCTTGAGCTCCTCCATGGCCTGTTCATATTCTTCTCCAAAGATTTTGATGCAGGAGTTTGGACTTTGTTGACTTCTTCTGCTTCCATGTTTTTATACTTCTTGTCCCCCAAAAAGGATTCTATACTCTGATTCTGCTTCCTCTGTTTGCTCATCTTGCCAGCCAGTTCCTCGACTTTTGAACTCTTTGCCACAGTAGAACTCTGCTTCCAGAGTGGACAGAGTGCAGTGTCCCAAATTGCTGCAGCTTTCACAAATGTTGTCAGAGCTATGAGGAGGGTTCCCTCTCTACAGAAACCCCAAGCTCTGGCATACTGGCCACACACCCCAGCACCACCATCCAAGACTGCAATCCAGATCCGAGTAGGTCAAAGTAAGAGTGATTACCTTCTGAATGGTACTCCTGTGATCTGCAGGACAGGAGCTCCAGAAGCAGCCACACAGCAGCAGCTTCAGCCACCACCCCTCTGCCACCTCTTGTCCTGGTGGCAGGAGATAGAATGTGATCTTCTGTCACCCAGTTCCAACAGAGTTCCCCACTGACTTTTTACTTTCTCTTTGATATTTATGGTTTGAGAAGTCTGGAAACTGTCACAGTTACTAGTGATTGACTTTCCTGAACTCTGCTCTGGCAAGTCTGTGCTGCTTGTTGGGGCTGCCCCAGGTTTGTGACCACAGGACTTATGCAACACTGCTCTTGGCTCCCACCTCAGTGCAATAGACCCTTCCTGTTGGTCTGCCAGGCTGCCTTCAGTTGGAGATTTGTTTTTCTCTGTCACTTTGTTAGTTCTGTAGCTCTAAAATTTGTTTAGGGTCATATTTTACAGGTATTGGAGGTGGCAAGAGCAGGAGCTCAGACAAGTTCCTGTTTTCACTCTGCCATCTTGGCTCCATGCCCCAGAAAATAATTTCTTAAAAAGCAGGACTAGCCAAATGGGAAAAGAGCTACAAAAGCTCATTGAAGAAAATAATTCCTTAAGAATTATTACTTATTAATGGGAATCTAATTACTTTATGAGAAATCAAGGAAACAAAGTCAAAATAATTAAACAATGGAAGAAAATAGGACTGACTGGGAAAATAGATCAATGAGAAATAATTTAAGAATTATTGGACTACTTACCTGAAAGCCAACACCAAAGAAAAAATGTATGCTACAGACATACACACACATGTATGCATGTATGCATGCATATATGTATACACATATATGTGTATATATACACATATACAATTATAAAGGAAAGCAACCTATATATCTTAGAACCAAAGAGCACAACAGAAACTGAACAAATATGCTAGTCACCTCTTGAAAAAGATCCCCAAATGAAAATTCCAAGAAATATAATGGTCAAATTCCAGAGCTCCCATGTGAAGGGGCAATTACCATGAGCAGCTAGAAAGAAACCATTCAAAGTTCATGGAGCCACAGTCGCATAAGATTTATTAAGTACAAAAATAAAGGAGTAGGAGACTTGAAATATGATATTCTAGAAGGTAAGGGAGCTTGGATTACAACCAAGAATAACCTACTCAGAAAAACTAAGTATAATCTTTGGTGGGAAAACATATAAATACAAATAAATAAATATAGGGTGTGTGTGTGTGTGCATATGTTCATGTGTGTTTATATACACACACAAATACACATATATAAAAATTTAATTAGAGGATTTCAGGCATTCTTGATGAGAAAACTAGAGTTGAATAGAAACTTTGACACTTAAATATAAGCTTCAAGAGAAGCATTTTAAAAACATCTAAACATAAAAGAAAATCATAAGAGATTTAACACAGCTAAACTGTCTACATTCAAATATGGAATAGCAAATATGGAAAAGCAATTCCTAAGAATTTTATTGCTATTGGGTAATTAAGAGGTGTCTAAAAAGAGGGCATGGATGTGAGTCAATTATGCTGGGATGATATAAAAATACTGTTTTCATTATTTTTAATTCAATTATTTATTAGTTCCATAATGCTCTTCAGCCTACTTATTCTTTAAGTTTAGATTGTTTAATTTCCAATTAGTTTTTAACCTATGCTTCCAAGATTCTTTTTAATTATAATTTTATTGTTTTATGGTATAAACAGGTGCATTTAATATTTCTACTTTTCTACATTTGTGAGTTTTTTATGACCTAATATATGATGAATATTTATGAAGGTGTCATATGTAGCTGAGTAAAGCATATACTTCTTTCTATTCGGATTATATATATACATGATTTTTTCTCAGAGGTTTATAATGTCTAGCTTTCCTAAAGTTCTATTCATCTACTTAAATTCTTTCTTTGCTTCCAGAGTGGAAAGTGCTCTGTCCCAAATTTCTGGGGTTTTGTGCTGCTGTTGTCAGAACTACTTCTAGGTACCTGCCTCAGAACTGTGAGGAGGATTCCCTCTGTACAGCCAGCAAAAGCTCTTCCATGCCAGCCTCCTCCTCACCCGAGGCTCACCATCCAAGACTGTAACCCACATCCAAGCAGGGCAAAGCAAGAGAATCCTGCCTCAATGCCAGCAAAGAGATTTCTGTAACTGCTCTCCAATCAGTCACTTGGTCCCCCACCATCTGTGGGCCTGGAGGTCTGGAAGCAGCAGCTCCACTGCTGCTGTTGCCACTACCTCCACTGCTCCAGGTTTAAGGAAGAGACCATGGTCTTCTCTCACCTAGGTCCAACTGAGTTTCCCCACTGACTTTTTACTTTCTCTTTGGTGTTTATGGGTTGAGATTTCTGGAAACTGCCACAACTGTAAATGATTCAGTTGCCTGAGCTCTGCTCAGGTCAGTCTGTGCTGGTGTGGCCCACACATGACTGCACTGTGCTCCAATCCAGTGTGATAGACCCTTCCTGTTGCCTTGCCAGGCCGACTTCAGCTGTAGGTGTATTCCACTCTGTCATTTTGTAGGTTCTGTAGCTCTAAAATTTTAGAGTCATTTTTTTACAGGTATAGGAGGTGGTTGGGGCAGGAGTTCAAGCAAGTTCCTACTTTTACTTCACCCTCTTGGCTCTGCCCCTTGCACTCTGTTCTTTACCTGGGAAGGGGCCCTGGTCCCCTAAAGCCACAAGAACTTCATGTGGGAAAGAATTGCCAATCAGTGTCAGCTAGCACCTAATATTGCCAGCAAAGGGCCCCTGAAATTTCTTTCTTATCTGTTGTCTGACCCCTTTACAAACTCTGATCTGAGAGCTCCCAAAGTTGAGTGATCCCATGTGGTCTCCAGACAGGCCTCCACCTTCCAATCACAAACTTCTACTGAACTAAGTTTTCTTAGGCTGTAAAAACATCTCACACTGACCTTTTGTTGACTCTGCTGCTTCAAAATTTGATTTGAGGCATTATTTTAAAATTGTTTGGAGGGGAATGTTAAAAGGGTTCAGCTGGGTTGCATCTAATCTGCCATTTCATATTACTCTCTTTCACACATTTTATAGTCTTCCTTTATTTTCCCCTCAAAGAAAACAGTCAGGCAGCAAAAAATAACACCACACAAGATGAAATAACTTATGTTTTAAGAAAAAAGGAAATGGCTAGTTACTCAAGTTGGAGTTATTTTTGAAATACTAAAAAGAGATCACAACTTGTTTGAAGAAATGATAAAAACCAAAACAAAGACTTTAAGAAAATTAAAATTAAAAATATGGCTACTGATAGAATCAACTTCAGCCTGACTTATTTATGCTAGCATTTTTTTTTTTTTTGCTTTCACTTTTGGGAGGGCAGAGCAATTGGGATTAAGTGACTTGCCCAAGATCACACAGCTAGTAAGTGTTAAGTGTCTGAGGCCGGATTTGGATTCAGGTTCTCCTGACTCCAGGGCTGGTGCTCTCTTCACTGTGCCACCTAGCCACCCCTATGCTAGCTTTTGATATCTAAAAATGAGAAGTGGACCATAGAAAACAAACCAACATGTATTATTCTCTTTTCCTATGGAAATTTGACTAATATAAATGAATTAACACCAAGAAAAAAGGTGAAGAAAGTTCAAAAAGAAGACATCACTTCTGTGCCAAGATCAGATATGGTACTCAATGGTGGCAATAGTTTAGAAAATAAATGCATCTGTAAATTCTTATATAATAGAGAGTATTAGTAGATAGCAAAACAAGATTTTAAAATGAGTGGCATGAGACCCATTTAAGTCCTATCATATTGAGGCTTTAAAAAGAGAGATAAAAATGGAAAATGAGTGTAAATATTTCTATGACAAACTTTTTTCTTTAACAATGACTACAGAACCAATATGTTTGTATTTGGACTTTACAGTCCCCAGTGTTCACTATATGAAGTATTGGAAATGACACTAAATAAATAGACAGGAAAGCAGATAGATCATCCCATGTATACACAGAAGTCTGTCCTGGAGACAATTAAGTTTTGAGGGCATTAAGAGACTGATCCTAAAGAAATCTGAAAAGAAAAAATACAAAAAGACTGGGAGAAAACATGAATAGTGCTATAACAAAAATAATTAGGAAGACAAAAATAATAGGACAAATACTTTATGAGAATTATTATATTAATAAAATCTTGATGTTAAAGAGTATAAGTGATAAAATATGACAGGGACCAAGCTTACTTTCACCCATGAAACTACATTGAATTGACCTTGAGTTGAAAAAACAAGATGCCATTGTTTACTTTTTTAATGATTATAAAAAAACAACAACAACATTCTTTTAAGTTGATCAAAAAATAGTCTAAATGTACTTCTTCAACAAGGTGTACTCATTCCCACATATTAAGATTATAGAAGATTCCATAAGAGAAACAACATTTTTCTTGAATAATCCCATATTAATATTGAACAATTCATAAAATGAGATCATGAGTTAACTAAAAAGTATTTGTCATTTTCATGGAGGGGTCCAGAAGAGCAGCCAAATAGAAGCTGTTATGTCTTATATATAGTATGGTCTTCCAATTTCTCCCGTATAGGAATAATAGTGCAAGCTTTCTCAGTAAGCACAGTCACTGGAAATAGTTCAGTTTTATCCATACTAGAAAATTTATGATGAAGAAGAATGTTGATTGTCCAGATTATTATAGGCCCTTCTATATATATATATATATATATATATATATATATATATATATATATATATATATATATATATATAACTCATTAGATTAGCTTATAATAATATATCTTGAGAATTACATATGGGTATTTATGTGAGCCAGAACTGGATAAGGAGATTTGCAAAGAATTTTAAATGACTTCAAGTTTCTCACAAAAAAATATAGATATCCATCTTTTTTATAAGAACATTCTTGCAGGAATAATTTTGGTTAATTGGTAACCACAGTTTCTGACAAGTCAAAACTCTGAGCCATCTCTGGGGCAAAGGACAGATAAATGATCAGTATAAATGCAATGCAGTGAAATTATCAACAATAATTGTTATATAAGGAGAATCATCAAATGTATCATCCAATTATGTGCATATATATTTATACACACATGTATGAATACATATATGTCACTATATAAACATTCATATAAAGAGATAGAAGTGATATAGATATGTATATATCTATATAGAAATGTGTCTATTTCTGTTTATATCTACAGTTATTTATCTATCTCTGTATTTATATTTAAATCTATATTGATTGCTATAGTTATATCTAGCATGGAACATTGGCCAATTACATCTATAAAGAATTTAGTGAAAGACAATTTTAATAAGAACATAGGAAAAAAAGTGTGTGAATGGGCTGAAGTGTGCATTACTGGAAAATTCCCTTATCTATAACAACACAGACATATCTAAGTATTAAAAAAATTCCTTCCCCTCTAATATCTTCTGACCACAATTCCATTTTTTCTTGATTCCTCAAATATTTCTAGTAGTGATTCTATCATTAGATTTATAAATACTGTTAGTATCTTGGGATATGGTGAATCATGATCTGGAGATCTGAAATTACTTAAAAGGTATAGATGATCTCCAGTAATGCCAGAATCAAATATCAATCACATACATACATACACTCCCTTATGCCCCACACCCATAAACATACCCATACATGTGTGTATGTATATATTACATATTTGCTTAATGAATAAAAATCCAGAATCATATATAAATTTCTCCATTGGTCATTCAGATCCCTTCACAACCTTGACATTTCCTACTTTTCCAGTATTCATGTACTTTATTCCCCTCCACATAATCTACATACTCTGACACTGGCCTTCTTTCTGTTTCTAATACATATCTCCTAACTCTATAGCTTTCCACTGACAATCTTCCTTCCCTGGAATGAGCTCCCTCATAGTCTCTTGTCTTCTGGCTGTTCTGGCTTCTATAAAGTCTTAGATAAAAATCACACCTTTTATAAGCTTTCCCACCCGCTCCTGGCACCATGAGATCCCATTCCCTCTGAGAATGGGATCTACAGTTGCTTTTTAAATCTAGTCTATATCTATATATAGTATGTCTAGTCTACAATTATTTTATCATGTATGTATGTACTTGCATTTTGTCTCCCTCAAATAAATGTGAGCTCTTTTAGACTAGGAATTGCTTTGTTGTTGTTGTTGCTTGTTTATTTGTTTTTTGTTTGTTTTGAGAGGTAGGGGTTGTTTTTTTTTTACTTTCTTTATATCTATAGCACTTAACATCAGATCTAGCAAATAGTAAACACTTAATAAATGCTTGTTGATTTTTTTAAACAATCTAATGTGGTAGCTATATTATTAGAGAGAAATGATTAATAAAAATAATAACTATTGCTTAGATATCAATTTAAAGATTTTGATTCTCACTAGAACCCTGAGAGGTAGGTATTGATATTATGCTCTTTTTATAGATGAGGAAACTGTGACTAAGGGAGAGTAAGTGACTTGTTCAGGATCACACAGCTATGAAGTGTTTCAGACAGGACTTAAATTCAGATCTTTCTTGCTCCAAGTTCAGCACTCAAATCACTATACCACCTGATAGAAAAGATGCAATGTGGACACCAAGAGTACGTGTTGGTTTAGGAACAGTGAAGAATAGAGGATCTGGCTATGTATAATAACCTGAAAGATTGGAAGAATGGTGATGTTTTTGAAAGAATTAGAGACGCTTGGAAGTTTACTGCCATAAACACATAATGCAAACATACAGGTTTAAAGAGACGTAGGCATGCTGTACTATACTACAGTAATTTAGAAATTACCACACAAATTCTTGGAACAGTTTGACATATTGTCAACTAAGTTATTAAAAGTAGAACACATATGTAATGAGTTCCAGGACTCAGAGTGATTATACAACATGGATTCCAACACACAAAAAAATAATTAATGGGATTTTTGAATAACTAAAAGAGTAATTAAGTTATGTGACCACAGTTTGATAAGACAATTATTAGAGGGGAAAAGTGCCCTTCTACTTCTTCTAGGAATAAAAATGAGAAGTATACGTAGAGGGTAAGGCCTCCCTCCCTCATTTGGAAAACATCTGGATAGCTTGAGTAAGAACTTCACTCTCCTTAAGTAACATTTCCCTTTAACTATTATCAGTTTTTTAACATGATCCTTTTTTTCACTGCTTCCTGGAATTCTTCCTTAGTTATCTCTTTGTATGTATGTATATATGTATGTACACATACATATGCCTTACATATGGATATTTTTCCTTGGTAACATGTCTAGCTTCAGAAATAAAAAAATGCATGATGTATAAAGAGATGAACATTGAATAACAAACCCTGCACCTTAAATGAGAACCTATTTCTCTGGTGGTTCAATAGTTTGATCAACACACTATATTTTAAAATGCAGCTTATAACCTACCCTACTGAAACTGGTAAGAGATTGAGTTTAAAAAAATGTGGTTTAAGAAAACTCATCCTATGGTTATATGTCTCAGAAAGTTGGATTTTTCCCTTTAATAAATATTTCAATCTAAAGAGCGACATCTCAGCAGAATGAAAACAAATGACAGTGCTATCTCCAAAGAGACAATGTATTATTTCCAAATGGATGAAATGGCCCATGCTCTGCCCTATGACAGCTAAATGCTCAAAGGGAGACAGCCAAAAAATAGAGTTAACTCCTTCTAGGAGACATGAAAAGTGAGTCTCCTTTTTTTGCTCTAATGGGGAATGTGGAAGAAAAAGAGAAAGATTAAAATATGTAAAGGATGTCTGTTTTTACAGTGTATGTAATGAAGACATTAGAAAAAGCAAAAATTAAAACTACTCTGATGCTATATAGGGCAAACACTATTGTTTCTGAATTGCATGCCCTTCAATATGATCACTGAAAACAAAAATGAAGTCAATCAAGATAGCAGTTATTAGATATCTGAGATTTAAAATTGGAAATAATTGATTTGAACAAATATTGTTTTTCATTACATGAATCTGAAATTTTTATTACACTATAAATTGGGAGCTAGGAAAAAAATCTTTAATAGTATTTGATTGCTTAGAATACATTGTTGAGGGGCGGCTAGGTGGCGCAGTGAGTAGAGCGCCAGCCCTGGAGTCAGAAGGACCTGAGTTCGGATCCCTCAGACACTTAACCCACACAAACAAAAACCTAGCCGTGTGACCTTGGGCAAGTTACTTAACCCCAGTTGCCCTAAAAGGGGCGGCTAGGTGGCGCAGTGAGAGCGCCGGCCTTGGAGTTGGGATGACCCAAGATCAAATCCGGCCTCAGAAAATGAGCACCCACACATAAATAATGACTAGCCGTGTAACCTTGAACAAGTTACTTAACCCCAATTGCTTTAAAAAAAAAAAAAAGAATACGTCGTTGAAAGCATGTCAATCTTACTGAGCAGTTACCAAAATATTCATAATGAATGAGGAGCCTTACTGGGCAAACAAAACCTAATAGAATATACAGGATTTTTTCAGCTTCTAGAGTGGATCCAAGCTCTTGTGATTTGAAAAGCAGGTGAAAACAATAGCCAGGAATAGAAAGGAAAATCCACATGTGGCAATTATTATTTTTATCAATTATTTATCTGATAATATCGTTTAAATTACTATTTCAAAGATCTGGTGAAATTTTTATTTTCTTATTGACTCAGCTTTTGATCCTTATGCGTGGTTCCAGAATATATTTATTTGTTTGCTTTATGTGGCTGCTCATTTTTCAAGATGGTGTTTCATAACTATATTACCCTGACAAAATCACATTATAGTCAGCTTTGTGTAAAGATATCTCAGAGGAAATTAGCCAGTTTAACTGATTCATTAGAACCTCCTAGAAAGGACATAATTTTCTGATGGGATGAATGTTCCTTTTGTTTTTCTCTGTACATCCTTTGGGAAGTAGGCTGTGTGAACTGGAAGATAACAGTCACAATGCAGGGAGAATCCTATTAAAATTAAGAAATGAAAATTTTCTGATGATCTCACTCTCCAAATAATTTCCTTACCTCTACTGCCTTTTTTCATTTCTAGACTCTAACCTGGACTTTTGTTCACTATCTTTTAATGTGGAGTGACCAACATGATTTGTACCACAAGTTAAGTAAAGAAGCATTTATCAAACTCCCTTATGGGTACTGCCTGGCAATCTGAATCAGGAGTTACAGAACAAGGCTGATCACAGAGACTCAGTCTTGGAAGTATGGTTCAGCGGAAAAATAATTTTAGTAGAATGCAATAAGAGATCTAACTTCTGGTTCCAGTTCTCTCAAATATCCTTTGTCTGTCCCCTAATCTATAAAATGGGAATAATAGAATCTTGATGAGCTATCTCACAGAGCTGTCCTGAGTGTAACAACCCCATTTCCCTGCAAAAAGAGTGAAATTACCCCCATTAAAGTTATTCCTTTTTGAGAGGACATTTTCTTCAGGTTCTTTTTTTTAAGTTCAAAGATAATGAAAATAATATCTCAGAGAAGATATACTCCCAAAAAGTTCCATGTTTTTTTGTCTGAGTTGGCTATACACTTAGAAAGTTGAGAGTAGGATCTTACTATATAGTATCATATATAGAACAGGATGGGTTAAATTTTGAGAGAGATGGAATAGAGAAGATATGGAACACTGAACTCTTTCTAGAAACAGTCAGATCAACCTCTTGGGATCAAAGGGAAAAAGTGCTTCTTCAATTTAATTCAATATAGTTTTTAAATATCTATTATGTGCCTTGGCCTCTGCTAAGGCAATGAGGAAACAAAGATAAACACAAAATAGTTTCTATCCTCAAAGACCCTGAATACTACTATGGAATGTATATGCCCAAGCAACTAAATTCAAAGTACATGCAAAATAATTTAAAGAGAGACAGAGTGCTGATAACTTGGAGGAGAGGAGATCAGAAAAGGCCTCCTGTAAATGATAGCAGTTAAACTGGGCTTTGAATGGAGCTATCAATTGTGTTTTTCTTTTGAATTCTTAGAATGTAGGCACTACTCTGTATAACATGAATAACATAAAGATAAGGGAGACTGATCATTCTACCTAAAAATGCTTAAGAAATGGAACAGAATTGGAGATTCTGAATTGCATTGCATCTTCTCATGATGCAGAGTAAGATGAGAAAAGGTAAGTATCTATGGTCTTGAAATGAAGACCTGGTACCACAATTGGAAAGACTAGAAAAAAGAAATCTAGCCATGTTTGCCTGGATTCTAATTTCTCAATTTGTTGATTATGGCCAAAAATATATCATATGTATTTATTGTTTAGACCCACTGAGATGTTACATCTATTTGATAAGTTTATAAGAATTTCTTATGAGCAAATACATCTGGATTACTACTTAATATGACCAAAATCCAATACCTCTTGAAGCTGCTCAATTTTCCTTATTATAGGGGAGGCTAGGTAGTGCAGTGAATAGAGCACCAACCCTGGATTCAGGAGGACCTGAGTTCAAATCCCACCTCAGACACTTAACAGAAAAATTAGCTGTGTGACATTGGGCAAGTCACTTAACCCCAATTGCCCTCCAAAAAGCAAAAAAAAAAAAATTCCTTATCCCTAGGAAGAAACATAATTATTGTCCTTAGCTTCCACAAAGACTAAAAGTGAACAACTATATAGAATGCAAGTAATGTATATGATAACAGGGTATTAAAAGTTGGATAATAATTACAAAGTGAAAATTACAATCCAAAATCCCTTTTAGAGTGACTTGAATATCATAAATCCATAATTGCCTTAGAGAAACCAAAGGCTTTTATTAGCGTTTATTTTTGCAGACATGAAAATCAATCAACTCACTTTAATGGTGGGGGGAGATAGGAAAACTATTCAGATGCATTTTTTCCAGTTTATCAGAAATAACATTTTTGTCAAGTCATTAATTTTCTTAAAAATACACTAGAATTTTCATAATTTAATATTCAGGGTTTATAATACTATTACCTCATGATACAAATCTTTGTAAATATTCAGGAATATGTTGCATAATAAGTAATAGGCTCTCATACTACATATAAACATTCATTTGCTGATAGCTTGCTAATACAAATGCAACTTTTCCTATTTATTTAGACTTGATTTCCATATTCCTCCTGATATGTAAAGAATGCTAACCTATTAATTTAATGTCAGGATTCAAACTCACTAGACAGATAAATTCTCTTATTACAAAATTGTGGTTATTCGCCATTCCTGATTTACAATTTTGTGAAATATTGTGGCAAATATGAATGTAGATTTACCAATTAGATAAATTCATTAACATGAGTGCATTCAACTGATCAAAGAGACTACTTAATGGAATATATATTTAATTGACATATTAGAAATCATTTGAGAATTCTATTAAATATTTGTGTTATTTAAACTTTTCCAAGGAAAATATATATATGAATATGCCAAGACTTACTTCTCTGTCATATTTTAGTCAATTAGCTAAGATGACTTACTGAAAATTGTATATGTTTTAATATTAACAGCCAGTTGTTTAAGAAACTAAACTAGATTTCACCCTTACATGAATTACGAGGAAGGTGAGGCATCTCTGACATTAGCATTTATCTTACTTTGCAAAGAGTGAAAGTCTGGAGCAGTTGTTTACAGTGTGTGGAATGTATGTGACAGAGTTCATGGATGTGTATCTTTCTAAGACCTGAGTGGCAGGCATGAAAAATGGCTCTCTATACTGGTGACTGTGCCTCTTGCCTAGGTGAAAACACTATAAACATTTCCCAGAGGAGCAGTTCAATATTAAAATTCAAAGTTACATTTTACATAATTTTTTTTTAAAGAAAGGACTAATGTATCCATGCTCATAAGGACTGCATTCTGAGGATAGACTAAACCCTAAGGGGTCTTTCTCTTTCTTCACCTTTCTTTCTCTTTTTCTCTCTCCCTATTTTCCATTTTACCTTCTTACAACACAGTCTTACATTTTATGCTTCCATTTTCCTAGTACCCTTGTAGTCTTCTACTGTCACGCCCCCCATACTAAGCTAAGTGAAGTCAACATATACTTTAGTACATTAAGAGATATTAATAGCAATGAATATGAAATTAGATTCTAGGTGAAGGTGAAGTTTTTCAAAGTACTGTTTGCATTAGCTTTACTAATTGCCTGTAAGATTTGAGTCTGCTATGAATAGTACAACTCGGTTTACTCAATTATTCATCTGTTTGTTAAAAAAGTTGGTATTAAGTCCTTTGTGCCAGGCAGAGATAGCATGGCATAATTGAGGACAAATATGGGCTGTGATTTATCCCAAGGTCAGTGTAAACACGGATCTAGTCCAATACACAGATAAAAAAGACCTACAAGATGGTCTTGACTAGGCATATAATTATGTCCATCTGCTATTTGTTCCAGAGCTTTTGAACCTAGTTTCTTCACTAAGCATGTTAATAGTTTCTATAGCGAAGTCTTCCTAGATTTCATTAAGAAACAATGGGCTCTCCCACCCTCCTCCATGAGTCTTGGTCTTGGCCCCGCCGCTGCTGCTGCCCCCGCGGCTGCTGCTCCCTGCGCCCTGCCCTGGCCGCAGCCCTCCAGCCTTCTGAGGTCTGGGAGGAGGAATCGCCAGGGGGCTCGCGCGCCCCCGCCTCCCGAAGTCGCCCCTAAATGCTCCCGGCCTGTGTTCCTGCTCTAGAACGTGCAGAGGCTCCGCACCGAAGGGGACGAGGCCTTTGCTGAATTCCTGACTGATGAAATTAAAGAGAAGAGGAAAATCTGGAAACACAAACCAAGACGTCCAGAGACTGGAGATTGGGGGTGCAAGGGACAGAAGCCAAGTGAGTCCGGAGTCTGGCTGGCGAGAGGATCAGTCACATTCCATATTAACAAGAGCATCCCACCGAGGTTTGACGAGGGGCCGCCCGAGGAACTGAAAACCCAAGAACAGCGAGAACCCGAACTTCGTGGTGGAGGGTGTGAAAACCGGTACCAAGACGGCCCTCGTGCGGGACTGCCACCATCCAGAGGACGAGGCTGGACGGGAGGAAGAGGAGGAGAGCGGCATCTTGTCCTTCGGGAAGCTAGCTTTCCTCCCACCAGCGAATCCGACTGGAAGGATACAAACCACGCGTGTACTCAGCAGGGATCCCCTGGACTGGGCCCTGTACCACCTGATGGACTTCCCGGATGACCAAGGGCTGGACAGCACATTTGCAGACGAACTAATGGAGCTCAGCAGGGCCTTGAAGCACCGGGAGTACGTCAGCTTTCTGGAAGATCGGAAGGGCTTTGTCAGGTGTCCGTGATGGGGTGGGGGTGGGGGTGGGGGAGGCTGTCACCCCCTGCTGTGCACTCAGAGCCCTTCCTTCCAAGAGAACATTATCTAGAGGCTATCCTGGAGAAAGTGCCTTGTGGAAAATACCGTCAGGCACAAATTATGTTCACTAACCCTTGTATTTCCTTTGGTCTGCTGGCATTTCTGTAGGCCACCACAGAATGAGAGAAATAAACCCTTGGACCCTTCAAAACAAACAAAAACGATGGTCTTTAATTTATTCCAAGAATCACAATGTATAAAATTATTGTTTTTTTTGTTTGTTTCTAAAATCCTTTCAAAAGAAAAACTTGGCAAAGAATTCCAACCGCTAATTGTTGTCATCATTGTTTGCTGGTTTAGTCACAGAAAAGATTAAAGGGAAAAATGCATGCTTAGTCAAGAAATGAGATGGCGAGTGGGGGGTGGGTGCTGAGAACTGGCTCTGTGACATAACTGAAAGCTCTCTTGTTTAGAAGGCAGGGGACTGAGTTTTAGTTATAAAAGCAGATTTGTATAATTCTTTAAGATTAACAAAAGTCCCTCTTCACAACAACCTTGTAAGACAGGTAGTAAACAGGCATTGTTACCTCCATTTTATAGATAAAGTAACCAAAGGTCAAAGAAGCAACATGTCCATGCATTTAACTAGCAAATGTGAGAGCCAAAATTCATAACCAAGTGTTCTGCCTCCAAGATCCAGCTCTTCCCTCTATCCCGTGTGACATTATTTCCAGAGCTATGATTCCCTTATAGGGAATAAAATAATACTCTTCTCTGTGTTCTAGGTGCCTCATTTATAAAGCAGAGACAATAATTCCTACCAGGTCTGTGAAGTAGGTGTAAAATTAAATTAGATAATATGTAATGAAATGATTTAAAGCATTATGAAAGGACCATTTAAAGAGGACTATTTGGAAAAAATACTCAACAGATAGAAACAATAGCTATAATCTCTATGAAATGTGTGTGTGAAAAATCCAAATATTTTAAGGAACAAGAAAGACAACACTACAGGTCTCCTTTCTTCTAAAAGTTTGTTTATTTATACAGAGAGAAAAGTCTTTCCATGTGAAAAATATTTGATTCTTTAGATTAACCCAGAATATTTTTATCTTTATTTAATTTTCTTGCTCTTGATCATTATTAACTATTTCACAAAAGCTGTAATTTAAATGTAAGTATAAAGACACATATTTTCATGCATGCATGCATGTATGTATGCATGCATATGTGTGTGTCTCTCTCACACACACACACACACACACACCATAGAAAAGTGGCACATATATACAGGGATAATTCTTCCCTACCTAGATGAGCTAACAGCACTAGGAAAGGGGAAAAGAGTGAAAATGAACTAGAAAATCATACTTATGCTGTTGATTTTTCTATTTATTCTTACTATAGTTTTGAAACACTGATGCCAGCTCTGCTGACATCAAGAAATAAAAATCATGCACAAACCTAAAATATCACTTAGAGATTCTCAAGTAAAATGCTCCCTTCTGTCTTTCACCTTAATGCTCTGACAGAAAAGACTATACTCACATGGCTGCCTTCTCCAGCAAACCTGCTGCCTGGCATTATCATCAGCTTTTACCGATTCCTAGTCTTCAAATCAACATAGGAGAATTCCTTTTACGTCACTTTGACAGGAATCAGATCTTTAAAAAAGAAAAGTTACTTTAGCAACAAGTGAAAACCAAAACAAGGAAATAAAAAGTCCTCATGGCATCTAAATATGTTGCAAATAACTCTACATTGGGAGTAAGAAAGATATGAGTTTGAGTCCTAAACACATGACTTACCAAACCTGTGATTTTAGTAAAGACCTTATGTATCTTTTGAGTTTCAGTTCCTTCATCAGTAAATTGAGGGTATTATTAATTGTACCTTCAGCTTCACAGAGTATTTCACACTTTGAGTACATAATGAAATATTTAAAAGTATTGTCAATGGGAAGTACTATTTAACTATAAATTCTTACTGCAGAGTTTTTTTTTTAATGAATATAATACAATGATCAAAATTACAAAATTACAACCAATCCTGGAATAAGTTTTATACAGTTTATGTTGTGCTTTATATTTGCCCACTTAAAGTGATGACAACTTCATGAATGAATGAATAGGTATTTATTAGGAACTTACTTTATGCAAAAAATGTACTAATGTAAATGTAAATGTAAACTGTAAAAATGTAAAAATGTACTAATCACCGAAGAAGGTATGAATCGAAAAGCAGACAGTCTTCATTCTAGAGAAAGTCATACTTTAATAGGAGAAAACAATATATGTAAGTAGTTATGGTTGCAAATTATATGGAAAGGCCAAATGATCACTGGATGCAGTGAGAAAGCAGATGGTCATACATATACTTCAGTGTCATTTCCATTGATAAAACCTTATTTATTCCTGATGAACCATCTGATGCTAAGGACCTGAGTGGTGAAAACCTTCTTTTCTGGGTCTTCAGTATGTGTGATTTTTATGATGTTTCTTCAAGAATTCAATTCCATATACTAAACATTTAAGCACCCAGAGTACTGCACACAGAACACTGTGCTACATTATAGTTTAGACAAAATACAATCCCTGCTCCGGAGATTACAGTATAGTTTAACAATAAGGCACAGATCCCTTCAGGAATACACATTTTAAAGAAACTAATTGAAAATTACAATCAAATAAAACTTACTGCTCCTAGTTCAGTGAACCAAGAAGTTTCTTATCTTATAAATACATATATACAAATGTCCATTCTTAATGAGAAGGTTTCCAATTGTAGTACCTCCATTTTATGCAATACAGTGTCCAATGTGAAACATTTTCATGCTCACTAGTGACCTGTGACAAAATGACTATCGTGGAGAGATATTGACTTTAAAAAATTCATATTTTTTGTTGAAAGTTAGAAAATCACAAATACAGTTACATTTTCTGCACTTCATGGATATTGTGTCACTGATGAAAATGCCTTGTCTATAAGATGTGCAAAACTATAATAATAACACATTTGTTTTTTATCTGGGAGACAACATTTTGGTCAGTCATTTCTGGAATTAGGTTGTTTTGCAGACCTAATCATTACTTAGTGTATTAAAAGTGCATTAAAGTATAAAGAATGCCATCACATTTTGATTAAAATACCAAAGACCTTAAAAGTTATAAATATAGCTGAAATTCTTTTCTAAATGTTTCATATGAAGATCACCAAAATAGATAAAGTATCAAGAATCCTGGTGAATGTCAATAACAATGAAATCTGCTTGACATTTAAACAACTGGTGGCTTCTATTGGACAAACAAGAAATATGAAACTTGCTTTCTACTCAGGTAACTAATTAAATTTCCTGACTTGTGCATTGTGGGGATTTGTTTTCTTCAAAAATATACTGTAGTGAATAACCAGAGGAATTTATAGCTCACTCTCTTAGGCCTATCTCTTGTCATTCAACTCTAGTAGGCCACAGGTTTAAACTGCACCTGTTTCTAGCTAGAGTTGGTTTATGAGACACTCCAGCAAACTGACTATGGTGGCATAGTCACAATCCTACCTTCCTCCTCCTGATATAGCTTTTTTGGTAAATTTTTAAGAAACCCTTCCCCATGTCATTAGTCATTGCTCCCTAATGCCATCTCCACACCAGCGTGTGACAGCTGCCATAGGGCAGACTTTCTGTCTTAAAACCCTATGTAATGATGGAAAATACTATCCACATCCAGAAAAAGAACTATGGATAAATATGAATAAATAGGGATAAATATGAATAAAGGATACAGTTTTTTAAAAATTTCTTCTTTCTTATTGTTTCTCCCATTGATTCGAATTCTTCTTTACCACAAGACTAATGTAAAAAAAATGCTTAATATGAATGTATATGTAGAGCCTATATCAAATCGCTAGCTGTCTTGGGGAGGGGGAAGAAGGGGAAAACATTTAGAACTAAAAACATTATGGAAATGAATATTGAAAACTGAAAATAAATTAGTTAATTAAAGCAAATAATTTTAAAAAACCTATGTAATCTCAAACTGCCAGGCACTCTGTGTACCTGGAGGGAAAATTTAGATTCTTGCCCTTTTTACCACTCAGCATACTGCTTCATGGTGTCAGCTGGAGTACAAGAAACCTCATGGAACTCTATCCCTGATTGAATTACTGTTAATCTCTCAATACCCTTCAATGGTGGGCTTGGCTGTGAGTGTAAATAAACCATTTTAACTCATCCTAGTGTTGCTATGTGCCATTAGCTCAAATTTTGACCTAAATTTATATGACATATACTCATATTCAGAAACCACAGTGGACCTTAAGCTTTTAGGTATCTACTTTTTATGATTTGCTCCCTTTACAAATGATTTCAAAATATGCATGTAATTTTCAACAAAATACATATACTTTATAATAATTACCAGAATAGGAGGTTGTACATAACAGTAGAAGAATACTGACTTTGCAGTCAGAAGACCTGGGTTCCAGTTCCTCTTTTGATACTTAATTTCTATGTGACTTTAAGCAAGTCACTTAAACTATTTGGGCATCAGTTCTTCATCCACAAAATGAAGGGGTTGAACTAGTTGACCTCTGAGGTCCTTTCCAGCTATAGCTATAAGATCCTATGACTGTTGATTAATGATAGAGTTTTTTTGTTTTTTCTTTTTTTTGAGGGGAAAGGGAGGAGACCTAATATTTCTCATTCTTTTAGTCAATATATGTCACGTAAATATACTACTCAGTAGGATGGATTTCAACAACAAAATAATAACAATAATCAGTAACACTAACAATTCAAGGTTCTTCTTAGAAAAGAGGGTGCTATCCACTTTAAAGAGGAAGTAGATACTTGCCCTCAAGTTGTCAGGTAAGAAAGCATTCCTTAAGCATCAAAGAAAGAAAAAAAATAGTGATAGTTGATGACTGACTCCCTGCTTAGGGTTCCTGAGGCAACTATTTGTTGACCTGACAACAATGCTGAAGTCTTTTGCCTTCCTATGGCATGTACCCAAGACATAATAGAGAACCTTCCAAGACCTGTCAAGATTGATGACTACTACTATCACTTTTGGTGATTTATGGAGACAGAAATGATACTGCCAAAAAGAATATAAAAATCACTGCAAAAAATTACAGTCTTGGGCAAGAAGCTGAAAACCAAAGGAGGCCAGCCTGTGCTTTTCTCACTGATACCTATTGAAGGCATAGGAGAATACAGAATATAAACCTAAGGGAACAGCTGACTTAACAGGTTAAGTATAAAAATTAGACTAGGATTTCTGAAACAATTTAAAATATAAGAATAATAAATTCCTATTCAACAAAGGAACCATTAATAAAACACATAGCCTCAAAGTCCTATTTACAAATGCCAAGAGTTTAGGTAGCCATCAAGAAGAAATAGAAGTTCCTGACTTGAAGAAGCAAATTTGATTTGATCATTGACACTTGGTGGGATGAAAGCCATGATTTGAAAAGGGTTCTGAACAGATATAATTTATTAATAAGGAATAGAATACTTAAAGGCTGGGAAGGGAAAGAAGGAGGCATAGTAAAGTAACAAGGTATAATGAGGTGAAGGTATCTAGGAAAAAGAAAAGGAAAGCATGACGGAGAGAAAATTAAAGTGAATATAAAGAGAAAGAGAAGTGATTTTGTGATTTTTGGACATCAGAGTATATGCCATTTACCTGGATAGAAAAAAAAAAAACAATAGATGAGGAATTTGGGAAACAGTCAGTAACAAGCACTTATTAAGTATCTGTTCTGAGTCAGCATGATGGAAATTCGGAATTAAAAGACGCAAATGAAAGGGATTTTGTTTTTGCTTTTCTCCTTTGAGGAGCTCATATTCTATCAAAGAAAGCATATGAATGAATAAATATATGAAGTATAAAAAACATATAAAATGTATATAACCATCAGCATGGTACAGAAACCTAATATAGTAATGATGGGGTAGTTTCCTCTTATCCAGATACCTGCTTACCTTTTAAAAATATATTTTGTTGTTGATTTGTTTCATGTTTTTGGGTCACATAAATTTTCCCACCTGTTAACTTACCTTCCCATATTCCACACAACCATTTCATGTTTTTGTTTTTAAGAAAAAAAAAAGAAAAATAAAGAATTCAGCTAAATAGGCTGATGTATCAAAAACAAACAAACCTGACAATATATCAATATGAATGGAGTCCCCATGTCTGCATAGAATGGATGGTATGTGTCTTCCCATATGACTTCTTTAGTTCTTGCAATTCTGCAACATTCATTTTTGATGGTTGTGTTTCTAAGGACACTCAGTAAGATCAGGGATAGAATTAATTATTGCCAAATCATAGACCATATTATGACCAGTGAAGATCCTGAGGTCATCTCTTAATAAGAGAACCCCCTACTCCTTAGTATAATCCTGGCACTAACCATCATATTTAACTTTGTCCTCTAGTATTCCATGGGGAACATATGGCCTAAAATAGAGTAGCTTCTCAGTTAGGGAGAGGCTGGGGGAGGTATAACTCTGCTGAGAGTATGGCTCAGCTGATCTCTCCAAAGAGCACAAGAAGTAGATTTTACTGACCTGCTATCAGCTTATTTTTTAAAACCACATGACCCTAGCAGAATAGTTTAAATAGAGAAAGAACTTTAAATAGAGTTATATGCATTGCAACAATCATTATAACCAAGATTATGGATTAAAGTTTGAGAGACTCTCTGCCTTTAGAGTTTCTCACTGCTATTGAGGTGGTTAGGGCCAAGTTCTGTGCACATGGGCCTAGATGTCTTCCTATTGAAGATATATGATGTAGAAAATCCACTTGTGAATAATGTGGAGGTGATAATCACAGGCAGACAATAGGGGAGGAGGGGGGCAGGGAACTGAATTTTTAAAGGTATTTTAAAAGTCTAGAGAAATTGAAATAGCAAGCTTCTACGGAGCTTCCAAATATAAGAAACTATATGAGGATGCACTGAGGGCCTAGATTAAGTCTACTAAATTCTGAAAAACAGAAAAGAGCATTACTTAGTGCATAGTGATCAGAAATGAGGTGGTTTATTTAGAGAGTAAGTAACTCTCAAAATCTCTAGTTGGATCTTACAGTTATGGGGAAATATATCCAAGCAGAATAGAGAATGTATGCAGTCATGCAAACTGAAGGACATAGTTTGGTCACAAACCTTTTCTTCCTCCTACCACAGGAAAACATTTATTTTTGAGTCATTCTTTAAGAAACAAGTAAGGGGTGGTGTATGAAATACATTGGATTATGACAGCAGAAGCCTAGGTTCTAGTCCCAGCTCTGCCACTATCGCCCTATGTGATCTTAGTAAACATTCAGAGTTTCCATTTCTTCATAGGTAAAAAGTAAGTAAGCTGAACTAGAAGAGGTCCCTTTCAGCTCTAAATTCTATGACTTTTCTATTCAAAGATGTTCATAGGCCTTTACTGCCTATCAGATCAAAACTAAACTCTTCAGTCCTCCAGTTCTATAAGTATTTTGATGTCCTAGTCCTTATCAATCAGCGGACTCCCTTCTACCTGTTTTATCTACAAACCTTATCATAGCCCATTTATGCTAATAAAACAATTCTTCTTAATTAGCCTGTTCATTCCCATTCTTTGCTCTAGTCATTTACTCCATAAGCAATTCCCTTCCACCTCCTTTTTAACAATCTGTGTCCCAAAGTCAAGTAGAATGTCTCTGACACCTTGCATTTATTAGGTACTTAGCAAATGTTTGCTGAATTAAATTGAACTTGCCTCAAATCCAGTTCTTTTAACCTGAAGTCAAGTGCTTATTTTATTACACCATGCTGCCTTCCTGAGTTGTTTGTTTATAATTAGTGAGTTTATCTTTAAATACAATTAGCACTGCCACATTGCCTATTTTAAAATTTTCTTTTCAGTTGATAATTTTATACATTTTATCACTGAGTAGAACAGGTTTTGTTTTAAATATCAAATCCATGCACCTTTCTTAAAGGAGAACATGTTACATCATCAGGTAACATAACTGTACAAAGCTTTAATAACCCTTCTTGCTTCCCTCCTTTGCCTTGATTCAGTTTCTTTAGGAAGAGGCCTTCTTATCTTGCCTTCCCTAAGGCAATCTCATAACAGATTCTGGCAGAAAGTCAATAATTGCTATGAGGTGCCTGATTCCCTCAATCTGATTGTCACTGAAAAACAATTGAACATCATTTCCGTGAATATGTTAGTGCTCCCAACTAGCCCCTTGCTTGCAACAACTCAGTTCCAAATCAGTGACTTTTTCAATTATTTTCCCTTCAATTTTTAATTCTTTTTTGCTTGAGAGGATTTAGGTTGGTATTTCAAAAGGTGCTTTCAGGAAAGAGACAAGTTGCCATATTGCAGGTGTCCTAATTTTGAAATGTTTGAGGAAAAAAAAATGGTCTTGTCTCCTTAATGGTGTCACTGAACTTTGTAATTTATACACAAGTTCCTTCTTTTACATATGTTAGTTATTCTCATATTGTTTAGGTTTTCTTTTAGAGATAGGATAGTAAACATATGGATTGATGGGTATCATTATCTTTTTAATCACTAGTTTTGGGGGTCATACTAATATTTTTCATTTTTCTCTATAGTTTGATATATTCCCTCTTACAGATATGTAAGGAATGACTTCTGTGACAGATTTACTAATTCATATATCTTCTTTCCCACTTCTACAAAATATTTATGATGATACACGTGTGTAGATACATTATATGTATGGTTATATATCATAGAGGGCATTGATGAACAAGACAGACTCTGACATGTTTTCACAAGCAGTATCTAATAGAAGACCACATTTTTACAGACACATTGTAATATGTAGAGGATACAAAATGGCTGTGATTATCATTTGTTGAATATAAACAAATATTTAATTCCATAGAACAAAATGACAGCATACAGATTATTTTTAAAAGGAGCCTTTCATTCACATTTTAAGAACATGCAAGATTCATAAGTGCAATAACATAAATATCTTTGATGATTTTTTGATTATTAATATCAAGAAATATAAAGCTTAGATGTATACTCACTAAAGATGTTTTCCTGTATCATGGAGAAATCTAATGGGGAATCTAAATGGAAGAGGTATTATTTAGAAAATTTTGATTATGTATGGCATTATGCTGATTTTATCAAGCCCCAGAATATTGCAAGTTACTTAAATGAGGACTACAACCTCCCAGAAAATGTTTTGAATAACTATCTAACCAGGAAAAAAAGCAAGCAAAACAAGAATATGTATGGTCTAAAATAGGAGTTCTTTACCTGAAATCCATGAACCCTTTTTGTAAAGATGTTTTGATAACTGTACCTCTAATACAGTTGGTTTCCTTTGTAATTCTGTAGATTTTATTTTATGCATTTAAAAACGTTATTCTTGGAAGGGGTCCAGCTATTTCACTACACTGACAAAGTAGGCCATGACTCAATGAAGGTTAAGAACACTGACAGGCTATGCTATACAGTCAGACAGATGGCTTAGAAAGTCAAGCAGGCAGGACATAGATCTTGGCAGGATACTGAAGGTGGATAAGTTACTGGGCACATAACAGGAGGAATGGAATGGAATCGATCACATTTGGGAAACTGTAGTACTTTCATTAACACTGAGCTACTCCTTAAGGCAAAATCTTATTTTTAATACCAATGTTCTTCTACTGATACTATTTAACTGTGAATTATGGAACACCACACTCTGACAAATTAAAATTGTGGGTCACAAATACTGCAATGGGAAAAAATGATGTATTTAATAAGGCTGCAGCATTTCACAAATGATGAATTACATGAATGAAATGGAATAAAAGATAACATCCAAATGGTTTTTTGACTACTAAAGGGGCAAGAATAAGGTATCAGTGATGGACACCCCATGTGTTATCACAGTACCCAGCTTATATCAAGAAATATCAAGAATTCCCCCAAAAAACCATGCATAGAAACTGTGCAGGATTCACAAGAGGGCATGGGGTAGAGCTGCAGTGCATGAAAAATATTCTTCTGGGTGTTAATATTTAGGATATCACAGATTTCTTGAAGTGTTATAGCAGTCCTTTCTTTAAGAAACCCAAATATATGTTTATTTCTTTCCCTTGAAGAGACTGTATCAACAAAGAAGAAAATCAGTTTCTAGCATGGAGATTTAGATTCTCTGACAGGAAAAACCTTATTTTCCTAGAAGAGAATCTATCATTTAGCCTGCCATTTAGCATTTATTTTTTTCATATTGCTAAATGGTACTCAAGTTAATCTGCTAAGAGGATCAGGATTCAAGAAATGCCTTGAATGCTTACTGCAGTGTGCCTGGGGACTGCTCATTTAATAGCCCATTTTCCATCAGCCATTCAGCTTGGTTTTGACTCCAAGGAACATTATGTATCCCCTAGTGGTCTTCTCACTTCTTTTCAGATCTTTTTGTGTACTGTCTTGGGGGTAGATTGCAGTGTGGCTTCTGGTCACATGTGGCCTCTAGGCTGCAGTTTCCCCACCCAGTTCATCCCCAGTATCTAAGAAGTTCCTTAAGGGCAGGGACTAATTGTTTTTTATTGTATGTATCCTCAGGGTTTAGCATGGTGACTAGCATTTTGGAGGTGCTTAATAAATGTTTATTGAACTGAATTAAATCTATAAAATGAGGGTGTTGAGGTCCCCTGGAAGGTTAGATCACTGATCTTACTATCTTTTAAACTATCTCCAGGGATTTCTTTCTGAGTGCTGAAGAAGAGCATATTTATATCCATCCATATGAGCAAAAAATGTGCAATCAAGGTTATATTTGGGTATGAGGGACCTAAGCACAGTGCCCAGAGAATGCCACTGTGGACATATTCATGGACTTCATAGTGATCCTCTTCATAGGCACACTTCCTCTATAGCAAGGGTTCTTAATTTTACAATGTCATTCATTCCTTTGGAAGTCTGGCAAAGCCTATGGACCCCTTATGAGAAAAAAAATGTGTTTTTTTTTATTTTTAAAAAAAATTATTTATTTTTAGTTTTCAACATTCATTTCCACAAAATTTTGTGTTACAGTTTTTCTCCCCATCTTTCCCCTAACCACCACCCCAAAATAGCAAGCATACTGAATATCCCTTCTCCAATCTGTTCTCTCTTATATCCTCCCCCATTAACCCCCTAACTTTCTAGTAGGGCAAGATGTATTTCCATACCCCAATGCCTGTAAGTCTTATTTCCCAGTTGCATGTAGAAAACAAATATTTTTTAAACATTTGCTTTTAAAACTTTGAATTCCAGATTTTTTCCCTTCTTCCCTCCTCTCCTGTCCCCACTGGAAAGATGAGCAATTCAATATAGGTTGTACATGTGTAGTTACCCAAATCATTGCCATAGTTGTTATATTGTGAAAGACTAACTCTATTTCCCTCCATCCTATCCTGCCCCCCACTTATTGTGTTTTCTCCTTTGACCCTATCCCTTTTCAAAAATGTTTGCTGCTAACTATCCTCTTCCCCCATCTACCCTCCCTTCTTTATTCCCCCTCTTATCCCCTACTCTCTATTTTCCTGTAGGTTAAATACCCAATTGAGTGTGTATGTTATTCCGTCCTTAAGCCAAATTCAATGAGAATAAGATTGTCCCATTCCCTTTCACCTTCATGCTATTCCTCTCCATTGTAAAGGTTTTCTCTTGCCTCTTGTATGAGATAATTTACCTTAATCTATCTCTTCCTTTCTCCTTCTCCCAATAAATTCTTCATACCTCTTAATTTTATTTTTAGATATCTCCTGTGCCCTCTGTCTATGTATACATGAACATACATATGCCCACATTCACATATATATTTATATACACATATACCCTCCTATACATACACACACACACACACACACACACACACACACACACACACACACACACATATATATATATATATATACATACATATTCCCTTAAACTATCCTCATATTGAGAAAAGTTTTATGAGATATTATTAGCGTTTTTCCATGTAGGAATGTAAATAGTTAAACTTAAGCTCCTTATGATTTCTTTTTCCTGTTTACCTTCTCATGCTTTTATTTATTTATTTTTTTGGAGGGCAATTGGGGTTAAGTAACTTGCCCAAGGTCACATGGCTACTTTTTATGTTAAGTGTCTGAGGCTGGATTTGAATTCAGGTCATCCTTACTCCAGGGCCAGTGCTCTATTCACTGTGCCACCTAGCTGCCCCAAGTAATGGCACGTTTTCTTTCTTTTTTTTTTTTTTTGGAGGGCAATTGAGGTTAAGTGATTTGCCCAAAGTCACACAGCTAGTAAGTGTGTCAAGTGTCTGAGGCCAGATTTGAACTCAGGTCCTCCTGACTCCAGAGCCAGTGCTCTATTCACTGTGCCACCTAGCTGCCCCTCATGCTTTTCTTGCTTCTTGTATTTAAAAGTCAAATTTTCTGTTCAAATCTGTTTTTTTTTTTCATCAAGAATGCTTGAAAATCTTCTATTTCATTGAATAACCATATTTTCCCCTAAAGCATGATACTTAGTTTTGCTGGGTGGGTAATTCTAGGTTTTAATCCTAGATCCTTTTACCTCTGGAATATACCTCCAAGTCCTTCAATCCCTTAGTGTAGAAGCTGATAGGTTTTGTGTTATCCTGATTGTGTTTTCACAATACTCAAATTGTTTCTCCCTGACTGCTTGCAGTATATTCTCCTTGACCTGGGAACTCTGGAATTTGGCTATAATATTCCTAGGAGTTTTCCTTTTGGGATCTTTTTCAAGAGGCAATCAGTGAATTCTTTCAATTTCTATTTTGCTCCCTGGTTCTATAATATCAGGCAAATTTTGCTTGATAATTTCCTGAAAGATGGTGTCTAGGCTCTTTTTTTGATCATGGCTTTCAGGTAGTCCAATAATTTTAAAATTATCTCTCCTGGATCTATTTTCCAGGTCAGTGGTTTTTCCAATGAGATATTCACATTGCCGGGGGCGGAGCCAAGATGGCGGAGTAGAAACAGCTCTTCCAAGCCTCTCTGCCCCCAGATTCCCCACAAACTATGTAAAAAAGGACTGTGAACAACTTTTGGAGCCCCAGCACCCACAGAACGACACAGAGAAGCTAACCTCCCGCTGAGGACAGCCCAGCAGCCCTGCAGGAAGGACCAGCGCAGTGGTCTGGGAGCCGGCAACGCGCAGAGCGCAGAGCGCAGGAGCCCAGCCGAGCCGAGCCCAGGTCCGCGTGAGCCGAGGTTTTAGCCCCAGGGCGGCAGGGCCAGCAGCCAGCTGGAGGAACCCCAGAGCACCAGGAGCTGTGGCAACTCCAGAATTATCAACATAGACATGCCTAGGACAAAGTAAGAGGTTAGTGTCCTATGGACTTTGGGACCTGTATTTGGGGAATGCGTCAGCTCCCTCCCCTGGAGGCTAGAAGCCGCTGAGGAGACACGCCATTTTGTAGTTTTCATAGGCATTTCTGGCTCCCAGCCTACAAATCGTGGGGAGATCCAGCGATCAGTCTTGGGGGTAATCGCTCTTGCTTTAACCTCCCTGGATCTGGATTGTGATCTAGGGTGGAAGTCGTGGGTGGGTTTACAGCTTGCCAGAAACGGAAGTTGCCCCCCACACATTCGGGACGAAAATTCCTCTATCTGGCCTTAAAGCCATAGTGTGGCAACAAGCCCAAAAGTCAAGTAATTAAGTGGCAACATACCAAGGCAAAGGAAATAGAAAAATGCAACCCTAGACTCCTATTTTGGGGGCATAGAGCAGAAAAAGGACTGTGAGGTCAGAAGTCCTGCTCCAAAAGCCCCAGGGGAAAACATGAGTGGGTTGCAGGCCATAGAGGACCTTAAGAAGGACTTTAAAAATCAAATAAGAGAAGTGGAGGAAAAAGTAGAAAGAGAAATGAGAAGGATGCAGGAAAAGTATGAAATGAGGGTCAACAGCCTGACTGAGAAAACAACACCTTAAAAAATAGACTAACTCAAATGGCAAAGGAGGCCCAAAAGGGCAATGAGGAGAAGAATGCCTTAAAAAGTCGAATTTGCCAGATGGAAAAAGAATCTCAAAAGTTCACTGAGGAGATTCATTCCTTCAGAGTTAGACTGGAGCAAATGGAAGCTAGTGACTTTATGAGAAATCAAGATGCTGTTAAGCAGATCGAAACAAACAAAAGATTAGAAGGCAATGTGAGATATCTCATGGGAAAAACCACTGACCTGGAGAATAGATCCAGGAGAGACAATTTAAAAATTATTGGACTACCTGAAAGCCATGACCAAGGAAAGAACCTAGAAATCACCCTTCAAGAAATTCTCAAGGAAAACTGCCCCGATGTTTTAGATCCAGAGAGCAAAATAGAGGTTGAAAGAATCCACCGATCACCTCCTGAAAAAGATCCCAAAAAGAAAACTCCCAGAGATATTCACATTGCCATCTGTATTTCATTTGTTCATATCTTGATTTTTCACAAAGTCATTAGCTTCCAATTGCTTCCAATTTAATTTTGAAGGAGTTATTCTCTTCAGTGAGTTTTTGAAATTTCTTTTCTATCTGGGCAAATTTGGCTTTTTAAAGCATTCTTCTCACTGGCTTTTGGGCCTCTTTTGCCATTTGAGTTAGTCTATTTTTTAAGGTGTTATTTTCTTCAGTGTATTTTCAGGTCTCCTTTAGCAGGCTGTTGATTTGCTTTTCATGATTTTCTTGCATCATTCTCTTTTCTCTTCCCTATTTTTCCTTCACTTTTAAAAAATTGATTTTCAAAATCCTTCTTGAGCTCCTTCATAGCCTTTAACCAATTCATATTTTTCTTGGAGGCTTTTGATGGAGGAGTTCTGACTTGGCTGTCTTCCTCCCACTCCATGCCTTGGTCCTTTTTGTCCCCCTCAAAAAAGAATTCCATGGTCTGTTTGTGCTTCCTCATATTGCCAGCCAATTATTTGACTTTTGAAATCTTTGCCACTGTAGATCTCTGCTTCCCAAATGGAGAGAGTTTTGTCCCAAATTTCTGGGGTTTTCCAGCTGCTGGAGCTATTAGCAGGGTGCTGTCTCTGCAGCCCCCATAAGCTCTGGTTCACTCTCCACACACCCCAGCACTATCATCCAAGACTGCAATCCAGATCCAAGCAGACTAAAGCAAAACCAATTATCCTCTGAATGGTCACTTGGTCCTCCTCGGATCTGTAGGCCAGGAGCTCCTAAGACAGCCATGTGGTGCAGCTGCTGTGCCTCCACTGCTTCTCACCCAGGGGGCAGGGACCAGACCACACTCTTCCATCCACCCATATTCCAACAGAGTTCCAAACTGACCTTGTACTTTGTCTTTGGTGTTTATGGGTTGAGAAGTCTGGAAACCACCACAGCTGCTGGTGATTCACTCTCCTGAAGTCTGCTCTGGCCACTGCTGGTCGGGACTCCCTGGGGGGCAGAATCACATAGCTTCTGTGGGACTGGGCTTGGCTCCCAGTGTGCCATGATAGACCTTTTTCTGTCAGCCTGCCAGGCTGTCTTTAGTGGGAGATCTGTTTCTCTCTGTCACTTTGTGAGTTCTGTAGCTTTAAAATTTGTTTAGAGTCATTTTTTATAGGTATTGGAAGTGGTTGGAGTCAGGATCCCATGCTAAGTTTGTGCTTCTACTCCATCTTGTCTCTGCCCCCCGAAAAATGTTTTTTAAATGCCCATAGTAAATAAACAGGATTAAAATGGGAGCCAATTATATTGGAATAGTATATATTATATATGTATACATACATATATGTGTACGTATACACACATATATGTAGATATACATATGAATATGTATGTATGTGTGTATATATGTGCCTTTATATGTGTGTATAAAGTCCAAAACCCTCAAGTGAATACCCCTTGTTCTCTGTGTGTTCTCTTAATGCAGAGATGCCCTGATTTTGTGAAGAAGAGGAGGAAGAAAATTATTATTAACATTTCTAGCACATTTTACTTTTTGCAAAGCACTTCCTCCTACTAGAACAGAAATAGAACCATTTTCAATAATCTTTGGAAAGCCAGAGTGGATATAAAATGTAGACACACAGACTAACTGTTCAACACATATTCACTTAGAATGATATGAGATGGGCAAAATGAGGGCATCAGCTTCACTACCTAAAGTTATGTCAAAAATCAGAACATGTCTTTAGAGGAGAAACAATACTATAAACAATTTATTCCTACATTTCAACCTTGAGAGACGGTAATTGGGGAGTTTGTAATATGTGTTCCATTTCTCCTAACTCCCATCTTAGTCTAAAATTTTTGCTATCTCATATACCTTAATAGCACACTAGGAGACACATTTGTTGGCTGTTAGCTTGGCTACATAAATAAATAGGAAGTTATGTTGCTAAATAGTTATGATTTCAACTTCAGTTTTGATTTATTATTATGCACTCAGGTCATTTTGTACAAATACCTAGAGGCTGTATGTGTATGTTGCATTTTTTAAATGTAAAAAAAATAAAAATGAATGTAAACATCCTGGGGTCTCATAAAGACATCTTGACTGGAAGAAGAAAATAATAAATTAAGGAAGAATTCATTTAATATTCTAGCACAGGTTTATATTTCTTTACTGGTTAAATAACTTTTTTTCCCCTATATCAACTATGAAATGAGCAAGTTGGCTCATCAACGTGATAATCAATGATATTTACATGCAGTTTATAAACATTATCTCATTGCAGCCTCCCAATAATTCTGTGAGATACTATATTAATTATTATTCCCATTTTCTAGGTGAGGAAACTGAAGGTCAGAGGATTTAAGTGACTGACCACTGGTCACAATGAGTGTCGAAGGCATATTTGAACTCAGATCTTACTAATTTCAAATTTAACACCCTAATAATAAACGTGCACATTTATGTAAGAGCTTTAAAGTTTATAAAATGTTTTACATATGCTTTCTCATTTGTCCCTTACAACATTCCTGTTAAGGTAGATGCTACTATTATATTGATTTTAAAGGTGAGAAAACTGCGGAGCACAGACATTAAGGGACTTCCCAGGGTCACCCTGCTAGGAAGTATCTGAGGAAGGATTCAAACTCATGTCTTCCTGACTCCAAATCTAGTGTTTTATCGACTGCACCATCCTACTCCCTCTATGCCCTGGAATGGTAGAGTGGATAGAATATTGGCAAGGTGAAGTTAGGGGGGCCTAGAGTGGAATTCTGCCTTACATTTTTATTAGCCAAAGTTCTATACATGACTTTTAAGATAAACACAGCTATAGTCAGTGATGATTTGGGGGACAAAGGAATGTTCCTAATTGCTTTTCAGTACAGTACTGATGAGGTTGTTGAAGACTTTTCTAATTTTTTTAATGAGTTTTTAATTTTTAAAGGAACACTGCCAAGGTTTCATTATAGCTCCCTGCCCTTATGCAGCACTTTTCATTCACAGAGGTAGCAGTTCTCCACAAACAAGAATTACTGTTTCCTCTTTGATACACAGTAAGGAAATGAAAGCCAGGTTAGTGGGAAGTGGCTACCTTCCTCAAGATCAGAGAACACAGCAATTGCTGAATAAGGAAGAAGAGGAAAGATGTCTGTTCTAATCTGATCTGGGAACTCAGGGAAAATGCCATCAAGCACAAAATGCCTGATTACCATCTAGTAACGTGGGCATGGACTGAGGACATGCATGGAGCAAACAGGAAGCCTGACTGTTCAGTTTCACTTTTGCAGGTTAATGATGAATAATAAGTTATTAACCTAAAATATATCCTGGAGATGAAGTTTCACTGTATTTAAATCCCATCAGCTTATAGTAAATAGCACAGTATCCAGATATTCATTATTGATTAGTTTTTGGTTGAATTGCACAGTCTTTGCCCTATCATGTGTCCTTGAGTCAGTATTGAAGAAATCCAATTGCCCTATCCTTAACCTTTTCTACTACTGCAGATTTTCTTTATTGTGTGGATGAGGCCTGTGAAATAGCTGTGTCCCCATGGGAATCATGATAATGGAAATTAAACAAACACAGGGACTAAAACAAGCTTACAAATTCAATGTCACCGGTAGCAAGTTACATGTAATTCCAAAGTTATATCACTAGCAACTCTCCTATTTGCTTTAATATACTTCAGCTTTCACTAGACTGTGAAAAATGATTATCTTATTTATCTGCCTTCAAAAATGACAAAACAACTTTGGCTTGAGTTCCATAATAGAATTAAGTATGCAAGCTAATATGCTAATACAGTATCCCCAAAGTAGTTATATAAATAGTTATTCTATCTCTTTGAATTTTTGGCCTTGGAAAGAAACATACATCTAATTGTGCCCAGAGCATCAGAATACAAACAAAAGGTACATTTGTGTAATATACACATTCTCACACACATGTATTCACCCATAGATTCTCATGTAAACTGCTCCTGAAAAAGAATACATAGGGGCGGCTAGGTGGTGCAGTGAATAGAGCACCAGCCCTGGAGTCAGAAGGACCTGAGTTCGGAGCCGGCCTCAGACACTTAATCCACACAAACAAAAACCTAGCCGTGGAACCTTGGGCAAGTTACTTAACCCCAATTGCTTATTAAAAAAAAAAAAAGAAAGAAAGAAAGAAAAAGAATACGTAAGGGGTGGCTAGGTGCTGCAGTGAGTAAAATACTGGCCCTGGAGTCAGGAGGACCTGAGTTCAAATCTGACCTCAGACACTTAACACTTACTAGCCCTGTGACCTTGAGCGAGTCACTTTACCCCAATTGCCCTGCCTTCCCCCACAAAAAAACAAAAACAACAAACAAACAAAAAAAGCATTTTAAGGGTTGGCTAGGTGGCACAGTGAATAGAGCACCGGCCCTGGAGTCAGGAGGACCTGGGTTCAAATCCAGCCTGAGACACTTAACACAAAAACTAGCCCTGTGACCTTGGGCAAGTCACTTAACCCCAACTGCCCTCCAAAAAGCATAAACAAACAAAAACAAACAAACAAATAATAAATTACATATCTCTTAGTGTCTCTTTAGGTATATCATATTATCAAACACAAATCTCCCATTTTCAGGGAAGATGCCTTACATTTTCATAGTATTTCCAGTATAAAGCATTTTGTGCACTTTTTTCATTGCATTATAACAAATATTGTTCTCCAGTATTGCAATTGGTGGTAGAGACAAGGTCCAAGCCCAGGTCTTCAGAACTCTAAATGGAGTTACTTGTCCATTATATTTCAAAACCTCTAGGTATTAGTGATATCACCTCTTAGAAACAATTTTAGAAACACTATTGACTTCTCCAAGTGCCTGACTGGGGCTTGAAAGTGTTAATTCTTATCTTCCTTTTCCCTCCTATTGGTAAGTTAATCAAGTAATCAATTAATCAGACTCTTTGCTAAGAGATGGAAATATAAAGATGATATTAAAGAATGTCTATTCTCAAGCAGTTTAAAGTAAATGGTGATTGGCACAATGAGATCTCTTATTCCTTTGACAAGAACTTGTAAGAGAGGAAAAACTTTGGTGGTAGCTTCCTATCCTACCTGGAACCAGCAGAAGTGAATTTAAGAAGGTGGTCTAATGGACACTGTATACACTAGTCTCTCTAAGTGAGAGGGGTACCATAAGAGAGAGACAATTATGGTAGAGTTGATATATACTAGACCAGGGATAAGACAGACTTCAGTTCAAGTCAAATCTCTAACACTTGCTGGATCTCTGATCATAGGTAGCTTATTTAATCTCCATAAATTTCAGTTTCCTCAGATATAAAATAGGGGGGTTTAGAGGGCCTTTGATGTCACTTCTAGCTGTAAGAATATGAGTCAGAGGGGCGGCTCGGTGGCGCAGTGAATAGAGCGCCGGCCCTGGAATCAGAAGGACCTGAGTTCGGAGCCGGCCTCCGACACTTAATCCACACAAACAAAAACCTAGCCGTGTAACCTTGGGCAAGTTACTTAACCCCAATTGCCCTAAAGGGGTGGCTAGGTGGCGCAGTGAGTAAGAGTGCCAGCCTCGGAGTTGGGATGACCCGAGATCAGATCTGGCCTCAGAAAATGAGCACCCACGCATAAATAATGACTAGCCGTGTAACCTTGAGCAAGTTACTTAACCCCAATTGCTTATTAAAAAAAAAAAAAAAGAATATGAGTCAGATACACACTAAATAGGGTATCTCACCCTACAGGAGAGTAGGGGGAAGGGGATGAGAGGGGAGATGATGGAAGGGAGGACAGGCTGGGGGGGGGATGTTGGAAGCATCCACTTTTGAAAAGGGACAGGATCAAAGTAGAGAATAGACCAATATATACTATGGTAATGTTTTGCATAACTACACATGTACAACCTATACTGAATTACTTATCTCCCCAGAAAGGGTGGGTGATAAGGGAGGATGGAAATTAATCTGGAATTCAAAGTTTTAAAATTAAATATTTAAAAAATATATGCATATATATACTATTATTAATACTATTTTACATGTAATTGGGAAATAAGATATACAGGCACTGGGGCATGGAGATCCACCATGCCCTACTGGAAAAGTCGAAGGGAGTATGGGAGAAGATATGTGGGACCGCTATTTTGGGGTAGTGGGTAAGGGGAAAACGGGGAAAAAATTTATAACTCAAAATCTGGTGGAAATTAATGATACAAAACAGAAGTTAGTAAAGCATTAAATAAATATATATATATATATACACAGATATATGTGTGTTTATATATATATAATGACTCGTGTGTGTGTGTGTATATATATATATATATATATATATATATATATATATATATATATATATATATGAATCAGAGGATAGCCTTGGAACTTCTCAAAGTCATTACCTTCTTTCATTT
>WOXC01000065.1:0-164142 GCA_011680675.1 Gymnobelideus leadbeateri
TCTGATCTCGGGTCATCCAAACTCTGAGGCCGGCGCTCTTACTCACTGCGCCACCTAGCCACCCCTTTAGGGCAATTGGGGTTAAGTAACTTGCCCAAGGTTACAGGGCTAGGTTTTTGTTTGTGCGGATTAAGTGTCAGAGGCCGGCTCCGAACTCAGGTCCTTCTGATTCCAGGGCCGGCGCTCTATTCACTGAGCCACCTAGCCGCCCCCAACAGTTGAGGTTTTAATGGTTTTAACTCATACCTAAGCATAATATTAATTGTAATAAATTGATCTTATACATTAGATCCTTGTCTATATCATTTTGTGTCTTAAAGGCTGCAGAAACTTTTTTTTATATAATTCATTAACCTATTGTGCAGTTTAGATTGCAAATACAGTAGTTGGAACCATTAACAATATTTGTCATTTCTGATAGGTATGAGATTTTAATTTGTCCTTCTCTACTCAATAGTGATTTAGAGCATTTTTCATATGACTACAGATAGATTCAATGTCTTCTGAAAACTGTCCATTCATGTCCTTTAACCATTTATCAATTGTGGAATGGCTCTTATTTTTATAAAAATTGTTTCAGTCTCCTATATATTTGAGAAATAAGGTTGTGATCACAGAAACTTACTGTAAAAAAAAAGAAAATTATATCATTTCATTGTCTATGGTACCTTATAGCAAAATGTAGTTTCTCTGATTATTTCTTTTAATTAGGTCTATTTTTTTTCTTTTGCTTTGTTTGAAATCAAGATTGCTACCCCTACCTTTTTTACTTCAACTGAAACTTATTTAATTATCGTTTCCATAAAATTGACACCGATTCATAGCTCCCTCTCTAGGTTCTTTGCAGATATTGTTCAGCCATCATATCTTCTAGATCTTTCATTATCCAGGGATGTAGCTCATTTGAGTCATGGGCCTTGAATTCATCATGAGCAACTAGATAATTCTTTTCCACCCACTGATTTTAACTCTATGTGTATCCTTCTGCTTCAAGGGTATGTCTTATACACAATATATTGTTGAATTCTGATTTCTACTTCATTCTTCTATCAATTTCATTTTATGGGTTAGCTCATCCCATTGACATTTACAGTTATGATGACTAACTGTGTATTTCTCTCTATCCTATTTTCTTCTGTTTTATGCTTCTCTCTCTCTTTTTATCCTGTCCCTCCTCAAAAATCTATTTTGCTTCTGAGCACTGCCTCCCTTAATCTGCCCTCTCTTTTATCACACATGCACCCCTTTATCTCTTATCCCTTCCCCTCCTATTTCCCTATTAGACAAGATAGATTTCTATACATAACTGTGTGTATGTGTGTGTGTGTATTTTATATAAGTGTATACATATATATGTATCTCTGCATATATGTTTGTTTGTAAGTAAGTCATCCTTATCTGTTTACATGTTATATTCCTCTAGTAGAACATGAGCTCTCTGAAAGGAGTGATTGTTTGTATTTTATTTTTGCATCTCTAGTGCCTGGCCCAGAGCCTCTGTTAGGTACATTTAGATAACTGTTCAATTTGTATTTGTTGGAAGTCCAATCTGAACCCAAACCTTGGATCAAATAATTTCAGGGAGACTTCAAATAAGCTTTTCAAATCATATAATTTCAGTTAGAAAGGAGTTCAGCAGCCATAATCTCTAATGCATACTCAAAAAGAGTCTTAACTATAACAAGCTCCCAAGCTGTCATCCAAACTCTACTTGAAGATCTCCGATGAAAGAGAACTCATTTCCCTTTTATACAGCTCTGTTAGGAAGGTTTTTTTCCTCTAACAATCAAATGCATTTGGCTAAGCAAGTCTCCTTCCCTCATCTCCATCTGGCAAACCCTTGCTGTCTTCCTCTATTGTTTCCTCTTTTACTTTTCTCTCTTATAAAGATGTGGACCTTCTCAGCAAGTCCAACTCATGTATGTGTACCCTTGATCCTATTTCCTCCCATCTTCTCTTACAGATTGTCCCCACAATATTATCCCCATCTCATTCTCTTATCTTCAGCCTCTTTTTATGTACTACTTTCTACCTGCCTACAACATAACAAAGTCCCTCCAATCTTAAAAAAAAAAATAATCCTTACTAGATCTTACTATCTCCCAAGATTTTGTCCTTCATCTCTACTCCCTTTCTAAGCCAAATTTCTGGGAAAAGTCCATGGTGTTTTTTTTTTTTTGTCTGAACTTCTTTGATTTTCCTTCTTCAAAGCCATTTGCAATGAGGCATCTGATCTTATCTCTCAACTGAAATACTCTCTCCAAAATTGGCATTGATCTTTTAATTGACAAACATAATGACATTTTCCCAAGTCTTTTTCTTTCTTGTCTTCTCTAATGCTTTTGAAACTGTTGACATTCTTCGTTTTCGTATATACTCTTTACCCTATGGGATTTTGTGACATTGTTCTCTCCATTCTCATATCTGTATGGCCACTCCTTCTCAATCTCCTTTGCTGAATCTTAATCTTTGCCATGCCTAACTGTGGGTGTAGCCCAAGGCTTTTTACCACATCCTCTTCTCTCTTTTTTCTGTACTTTCATGTAGTTACTTCATCAGTTCACATGGATTTAATTATCATTTCCATAAAATTGACACAGATTCATAGCTCCCTCTCTAGGTTCTCTCCAGATATTGCTCAGCCATCATATCTTCTAGATCTTTCATTATCCAGGGATGTAGCTCATTTGAGTCATGGGCCTTGAATTCATCATGAACAACTAGATAATTTCTTATTTCCTGAGTTTTATTGAATATCAATCCTGTTGACCATTTTTGTTCTGTCTTTTCAGTGCAATGGCACTAAAAAGGCAGCATAGTAGATAGAGTCAATCTTCTAACCAGGAATACCTGGGTTCAAATTCCACCTTTGATTGACTGAGTGAACTTGGGCATGTCACAACCTCACATTGCTCTAAAAACTGAGTTTCAGGGGCGGCTAGGTGGCGCAGTGAGTAAGAGCGTCGGCCTCGGAGTTGGGATGACCCGAGATCAGATCCGGCCTCAGAAAATGAGCACCCACGCATAAATAATGACTAGCCGTGTAACCTTGAGCAAGTTACTTAACCCCAATTGCTTAAAAAAAAAAACTGAGTTTCAAGGAAGGTGATGACCTGTATTCAAGGATTTTGAACAGAGGAATGACATAGGTACACCTCTCACCTGGACTATTTCTTTTTAAAAAATAGTATTTTATTTTTTCACAATTACATGTAAATTTTTTAACAAATGCATTATGGTTTTTTTAAGTTTTGGGTTTTAAATTCTATCCATCCCTCCCTCTTTCCCCTGAGATAGCAAGCAATTTTATATAGGCTATACATGTGCAATAATAAAAAAACATTTCTATATTAGTCACTTTGTGGAAGAAAGAGAAAGAGAGGGGATTAGTATGCTTTGATCTGTATTCAGACACCATAAGTTCTTTCTCTGGAGGAAGATAGTATTTCTCATCATGAGTTCTTTGGGACTGTCTTGCATCATTGTATTACTAAGAATAGCTAAGTCATTCACAATTGTTCATCATAAAATATTGCTGTTACTGTGTACAATGTTCTGATTCTACTCACTTCACTGCATCAGTTCATGTAAGTCTTTCCAGGTTTTTCTGAAATCATCCTGTCCATCATTTCTTATAGCACAATAATATTTCATTACAATCATATAACACAACTTCTCCAGCCATTGCCCAATTGATGATCATCCTCTGTTCCCAATTCTTGGTTACCACAAAAATTAGCTATAAATATAAACAAATAGTTCCTTTTCCCTTTTAAAAAAATCTCTTTGGAATACAGATCTAGTAATGATATTGCTGGATCAAAGGATATAAACAGTTTGTTTGCCTTTTGGGCATAATTCCAAATTGCTCTCTAGAACAGTTGGATCAGTATACAATACTACCAATAGTGCATTAGTGTCCCAGTTTTCCCACACCCCCTCCAACATTTATCATTTTCCTTTTCTGTCATATTAATCAATTTAGAGAGGGTAAGATGGTACTTTGGAGTTACTGTAATTTGCATTTCTCTAATCAATAGTGATTTAGAGCATTTTTTCATATGACTATAGATAGTTTTGATTTTTTTGAATATTGCCTATGCATATCCTTTGACCATTTGTCAATTTCACCTGGACTATTTTTATAACTTTCTGGTTGGTTTTTTATCTCAATTCCCTCCATTCTGTCCTCCACTCATCTTTAGGAAAATCACTAAAGCATAGCTCTAATATGTCATCACCTCCCATCTCTTAACTTATTCCAACAGTCCCCCAGATTTCTTCTAGGATCAAATATAAAATCTTCTGTATGACATTTAAAGTCCCTTGACCATCTGGCCCCTTTATGTTTTTTCAGTCCTTTTACATTTTACTGCCCTTGAAATTTCCAGGAGTGAAGATGAAAAAGTAAGCAGAAAATCATGTGAATTCTCCCACATTCACCTCCAAACAACTACAAAATTGTGTTCCAAAATGAATTTTGAGATGGCGGAACCAAGAAAAAGATAGGGTGAAACAATTTTCTCACCCAAAACAACTTGAAAGATCAGAAGGAAAGGTATTTCTCACTCAGGTAAAACAAGAGTACAATCCAGGGCAAGCAGCATCCCAGCAAGTCAGTAGTAGTTCCTTCTTCAGTTAACCAGTGGGAAGCCCTGAGCCCCAGTACAACACTAAAAGAATAGGCAGACAGTAGCACCAGCCCCATGCCACCCCCCCAAATCCCTCACACCCTGGTTATTTGCCTTAGTGCAACACAAGGTGAACTGCCAGACCCCTATGTCATCTCACAGCACCAGGAATCCCCTACTTGCTTCCTGTTCCACTTCAGCACAGAATCAGATGAGCTGAACGACCCATGGAGGACTGGACTGAAACAAAAGTCCCCATGTGTGCCTCAGGGCAACAAACACCAGCACAGCACTGACAAACAATCAGGGCTTATAGTCCCAGGAACAAGAATCTTGGGACAGTGCCCTTTTCACCCCAGGAATAAAACTTAATTTGAAAAGCAACAAAATTGACTAGAAAAGATGAGCAAAAAAAAAAAAAAAAAAGAACCTTGCTATAGAAAGTTATGGTGACAAAGAAGGTCAAAACAAACCCAAAAGAAGACAACAATGTCAAAACACATACATGCAAAGCTTCAAAGATAAAGCTGAATTGGTCTTAAGCCCCCCAAAAAATTCCTGGAAGAGCTCAAAACTGAGTTTAAAAATCAAATAAGAGGTAGAAACAGCACTTCCATGGAGCTCTCACCCACACCACTTCAAAATTATGTAAAAGGGGGACTCTGAATGACCTCTGGAGCTCCAGAACCCACAAAATGACACAGAGAAGCTAACCTCCTACTGAGGACAGTCCAGCAGCCCGGCAGGGAGTAGCCAGCACAGTGCTCTGGGGGCAGAGCCCAGGTCCACTTGAGTCTGAGGTTTTAGCCCCAGGGCAGCCAGACCAGCAGCCTGCTGGAGAGACCCTAGAACACAAGCAGCTGTGGCATTTCCCAGAATTATCAACATATAGATGCCTAGGACAAAGTGAAAGGTCAGTGGCCTATGGAATTTGGGACTGGTTGGGAGACCAAGTGGCCTCTTTCCCCTGGGGGCAAGAAGCCGCTCAGGAGCCTGCACAGCTTGTGCCACATTGCCACTTTGAGGCTTCAGCTCCTGGCCTATGAACTGTAGACAGATCTGGCGATCAGTTTGGGGGGTAATCGCTCTTACTTTACCCTTCTTGGATCTGGATTGCGGTCTGGGGTGGAGGTCTTGGGGTGTGTGACCAACTTTCCAGAGCATGTGGAGGCTTCAGAGAGGCCACCCAACAAATACCTCCGGCAATTGGGAAAACTCCAGCATTTGGGACAGAATCTCCCCTGTCTCGTGGCAGAGTCCTACTGTGGCAAAAAGCCCAAAAGTCAAGTAATTGAGTGGCAACATGCCTAGGCAGCCAGGGAAGAAACAATTTCAATATTGTGGAAACGCAATCAGAATAGCACAGGACCTGGCAGCTTCTACACTGAGGGACAGAAGGGCATGGAATATGATATTCCAGAGGTCAAAAGAGCTGGGATTAAAACCAAGAATCACCTACCCAGCAAAACTAAGTATCTTGTTTCAGGGGGAAATATGGTCATTCAGTGGAATAAAGGACTTTCAAGCATTCTTGAGGAAAAAACCAAAGTTGAATAGAACATTTGACATTCAGACACAAGAAGCAAGAGATGCTTGAGAAGGTAAACTAGGAAAAAAAATCATTGTGAACTTCTCAAAGTTGAACTATTTACATTCCTACATGGAAAAATGATAACTGTAACAGATGAAACTTTTCTTTGCATGAAAATAGTTGAAGAAGAGTATATGGGCATATGAATACATATGTGAATGTGTGTGTGTGTATGTATGTTTTCAGGTATACATAGAGGGCACAGATTAAATTTAATAGGAAGGGATGATACTTAAAAGGTGAAATTAAGAGGTGAAAGAGGAATATATTGAGAGGAGATGGGGAGAGACAGAATGGGGTGAACTATTTCATATAGAAGAAACAAGGGAAAATGGTTGCAAGGGAGAGGAAGAACAGGAAGGAAAAAAGGCAAAACCTTATCCTCATTGAATTTGGATCAGAGAGAGTATGACATACATACTAAATAGGGTTTCTCAACCTACAGGAAAGTAGGGGAGAAGGGGATGAGAGGAGGTCAATGGAAGGGAGGGCAGGCTGGGGGGATGTTGGAAGCACCCACTTTTGAAAAAGGACAGGATCATGGCGGGGAGTGGACCAGGTGGGAGGTGGGATGGGAGGGAGGGAAATATAGTCAGTTTTTTACAACATATCTACTATGGTAATGTTTTACAGAGCTACGCATGTACAGTATATACTGAGTTGCTTATCTCCCCTTTAAAACCAATTTTTAAAAAAATATAAATGCTATGATTAATACTATTATGCATATAATTGGGAGATAAGATGTGTAGGCATTGGGGCAGGAGGATTCACCTTGTCCTACTGGAAAAGTTGAAGGTGGTATGGGAGAAGAGATGGGAGAGAGCAGATTGGATGAGGGGATATTCTGTGGGACTGCTATTCTTGGGTGGTGGATAGGGGAAAATGGGGAAAAAATTATAACTCAAAATCTGATAGAAATGAATGATATAAACCAGAAAAAAAAGAGTCCTCTGGGAAACCTGAAAAGACTTACATGAACTAATACAAAATGAAGTGAGCAGAATCAGGAAAATATTGTACACAGTGAAAGCAATATTGTATGATAAAGAACTATGAATGACAACTATTCTCTGCAATACAATGATCCAAGACAATCCCAAAAGACTCAAGATTAAAAAATGCAATCCACCTCCAGAAAAAGAACTGACATCATCTGATTAGAGACCAAATCATACTATATCTCACTTTCTTTTGTTTCTGTTATCTTATACAAAATGACTAAAATGGAAATGGTTTACATGATTGTACAAGTGTAACCTGTGTCAGATTGCTCACCATCTCAGTGAGGTGGGAGAGGAGGGAGGGAGAAATAAGATTTGGAATTCAAAACTTAAAAAAAAAGCAACAAATGTTTAAGATTATTTTACAAGTATTTGGGGGGGAATAAAATATTAAAAATCATCAAGAAAGACATCAAATAAGAGAGGTAGGAAATAAATGGGTAAAGAAATGAGAGTAGTGTAGGAGAATCATGTGGGGAAAGGCAGCAGCTTGATAAAAGCAGTACAAAAAATGGAAATAAATATATCCAAATTTACTGAAAAAAAAAACAATTTTCTTAAAAGTAGAAATGAACCAAGTAGAAAAGGAGGTTTAAAAAAAAGCTAACTGGAGAAAATAGCTCCTTAAAAATTAGAAATGGGCAAATGGATCTTATTGGCTCTATGAGACATCGAGAATCAATTAAACAAAACCAAGAGAATGAAAAAATAGGAAAAAAAAACACCTCATTGAAAAAACAATTAACCTGGAAATTAGATTCAGGAGACATTTTTAAGAATCATTGAGCCACCTGAAAGCCACAACCAAAAAAGGACTTGGGTATCCCACTTCAAGAAATTATCAAAGAAAACTGCCCTAATATCCTAAAACTAGAGGGTAAAATAGAAATTGAAAAAGAATCGACTCTGGAAAGAGTTACCAAAACAAAAACAGCTTAGAAACATTATAACCAAATTTCAGAACTCCCAAATCAAGGAGGAAATATTTCAAGCAGTTAAAAAGAAAAAAATTCAAATACTGGGGAATCACAATCAAGATTACACGGAATTTAGTAGCTTCAATGTTAAAGGACTGATGGACTTGGAATATAATATTTTAGAAGACAAAGGAACTAGAACTACAACCAAGTATCACCTGCCCAGTGAAACTGAGAATAATTCTTAAGGGAGAAAATTGTTATTCAATGAAAATTGAAGGCTTTCAAGCTTTCCTGATGAAAAGACCAGAGCTGAACAAAATATTTTATTTTCAATTTCAAGACTCAAGAGAAATATAAAAAGGTAAAGAGGAAAAAGAAAACAAAAGGGGTTCAATGAGACTAAACTGCTTACTTCCCTAAATGGGAAGATGATACCTGTAATTCTTAAGAACTGTTAGTGCAGTTAGAGTATACACAGACAGAATGTAAGAGTATAAGGTGACTTTGAGGGCATGAAATAAAATAATTAATCTGTGGAAAAGAGGATTACACAAGAAGCAAAAGGAAGGGAGGGGTAGAATGGGGTAAATTATCTCACACAAAGTAACAAAAGACCTATTACAGTGGAGGGGAAGATGGAAGGGTGGGCAATGGGCATTGCTTGAACTGCGCTCTCATTAGAATCAGTTCAAAGGGGGAATAACATACACAATCAGTTGGGTATAGGAATCTACCTTACCCTACAGGGAAGCAAAAAGTGGAGGGACTGACTGAAGGGAGGGAAGATCAGAGGTGGGTATGATCAAAAGCCAAACACTGGTGAGGAGGGAAAGAGACAAAGATAAACAGGAAGAAAAATAGGATGGAGGGAAATATACAGTCAGTAATCATAACTATGAACATGTATGGTATTAACTATCCCATAAAATGGAAGCAGATAGGAGAGTGATAAAAAACTAGAATCCTACAGTATGTTGTTTACAAGAAACACACCTGAAGCAGAGAGACATATGCCTCAGTGGAAGTTAAAAAAAAAAAAAGAAGAAGGGATAACAATCATGATCTCAGACCAAATGAAAGCAAAAATAAATATGATTAAAAGAGATAAGGAAGGAAACTATGTCTTGCTGAAAGGTAACAAAGACAATGAAGCATTATCAATATTAAGCATATATGTTCCAAGAAGTAGAACATCTAAATTTTTAAAGGCAAAGTTAAGTGAATTATAGGAGAAAACAGACAGCAAAACTATATTAGAGGGAGATCTCAACTTTTCCCTCTCAGAACTAGGCAAATTTAACCACAAAATGAACAAGAAATAAGTTAAAGAGGTGAACAGAAATTTGGAAAAGATATGACAAACCTCTGGAGAAAACTGAATGGGGATAGAAAATAATATATCTTTTTCTCGGTGGTATATGGCACCTACACAAAAATTGATTTGAGTACTCAAGCATAAAAATACTCAAAATCAAAGGTAGAAATACTAAATGCATCTTTTCTAGATCATAATGCAATAAAAATTGTATTCAATAAGAGGCAGTGGAAAGATAAAAAATTAATTGGAAGCTAAATAATCTAATCCTAAAGAACAAGTGGGTCAAAGAACAAATCATAGAAATAGTAAATAATTTTGCTAACTACAATGACAACAATGATACAACACGCAAACATTTATGGGATTCAGTCAAAACAATACTCAGGGAAAATTTTATTTCTTTAAATTCTTACATCAACAAAATAAAGAAAGAAAAGATTAACTGGACACTCAACTAAAAAAATCTAGAAAAAGAACAAGTTAAAAATCTCCAATTGAGCACCAAATTTGAAATCCTGAAAACCAAAAGTTAGATTAATAAAACTGAAAGTAAGGAAACTGTTGAGCTAATAAACTAGAAGCTGGTTTTATGAAAAAAAAAAAGATATATAAACTGCTAGTTAATTTGATTTTTAAAAAGAAAGAAAAAAACCAAATTACCATTATCAAAAATGAAAAGGTTGAATTCACCACCAATGAGAAGGAAATTAAAGGAATAATTAGGAACTATTTTCCCCAATTCTGTGCCCATAAAATTGACAATATAAATGAAATGGATGAACATTTACAAAAATATAAATTGCCCAGATTAAATAGAATATAGAGAAAATAGAATACTTAAATAATACCATTTTAGAAAAAGAAATTGAACAAGTCAATGAACTCCCTAAGAAAATATCCCCAGAGTCAGATGGATTTACAAGTGAATTCTGATAAACATTTAAAGAACAATTCATTCCAGTACTACATAAACTATTTTGGAAAATAGGTGAAGAAAGAGTCCTAGAAAAGTCCTTTTATGGCACAAATATAATGTTGGTACCTAAATCAGGAAGAGCTAAAACAAAGAAAGAAAACTATAGACAAAATTCCCTAATGAATAGATGTGAAAAGGTTAAATAAAATACTAGAAAGGAGATTACAGTAATATATCACATAAACCATATACTATGACCAGGTGAGATTTATACCAGGAATGCGGGTTGGTTCAACATCAGGAAAACTATCACTATAATTGACCATATCAATAACAACCCCCCCCCAATTAAATTATCTCAATATATGTAGAAAATACTCTTGACAAAATACAGCACCCTTTCCTATTAAAAACACTAGAGAGCATAGGAATCAATGAAGCTTTCCTTAAAATTATAAGTAATATCTCTCTAAAACCATCACAAGCATTTTCTGCAATGGGGATGAACAAGAAACCTTCCCAATAAGATGAGAGGTGAAGCAAGGATGCCCATTATCACCAGTGGTATTCAGTATGGTACTAGAAATGCTATGCATAGCAATAAAAGAAGAAAGAGAAATTGAAGGAATTAAATAGACAATAAGGAAACAAAACTATCCCTCTTTGCAGATGATATAATAGCATACTTAAAGAATCCTAGAGGATGAACTAGGAAACCGATTGAAACAATGAACAAATTTAACAAAATTATAGCATATAAAATAAACCCACATAAATCACCATTTCTATATATTACCACCAAAGCCCAGCAGTAAGAGATAGAAAGAGAAAATCCATTTAAAGTAGCTATAGACAATATAAAATACTTGGGAGCCTACCTGCCTAGACAAACCCAGGAACTATATGAACATAATTACAGAACACTTTTGACACAAATAAGATGGGATCTAAATAATTAGAAAAATATCAATAGCTCATGGTTAGGCTGCACTAATATGATAAAAATAACAATTCTGCCTAAATAAATTTACTTATTTAGTGCCATATCAATCAAACCGCCAAAAACTATTTTATAGACCTAGAAAAAATAACCACAAAACTCATCTGGAAGAATTGTCAAGAAAATCAAGGGAATTAATGGGAAAAAATATATAAAGTAAGATGGCCTAGCTATACCACATTTCAAACTATATTATAAAGTGGTAACCATCAAAACTAACTGGCTAAGAAATGGAGCAATGGATCAATGGAATAGATCAGGTACTCAAGACACAGTAGTAAATGGTTATAATAACCTAGTGTCTGATAAACCCCAAGACCCCAGTTTCTGGGATAAGAACTTACTATTTGACAAAAACCAATGGGAAAAGTACAAAACAGGATGGCAGAAACTAGATATAGACCAACATCTAATGCCATATACAAAGATAAGGTCAAAATGGTGATTTAGATATAAATGATTTAGATATAAAAGGTGATGCCATAAGCAAATTAGGAGAGCAAGGAATAGTTTACCTGTCAGATTCATGGAGAAGGGAAGAACTCATGAAATGCAGCATATTATGAGCTGTCAAATGGATAATTTTGATTGCATTAAATTGAAAAGATTTTGCAGAAATAAAACTAATGCAAGAAAGATTAAAAGGAAAGCAGAAAGCTAGGATAAAATCTTTACAGCAAACGTCTCAGCTGAAGGCCTCATTTCTCAAATATATAGAGAACTAAGTGAAATTTATAAGAATACAAGGCATTTCCCATTTGATAAGTAATCAAAGGATATAAACAAACAATTTTCAGGTGGAGAAATCAAGGCTATGTATAGTCATAGATTTTCTTTCACAAAGATAAGTGATATGAAAATGTGTTTTATATGATTACACATATATAGCGTATATCAAATTGCTTTCCATCTTAGGAAAGGTGTGGTGAGGGAAGGAGGGAGGGAGATAATATGGAACTCAATTGGGGAAGAGCTAAACAAGTTGTCAGATATGATTGTGGCGGAATACTGTTGTACATAAGAAATGATTAACTCAATGATTTTAGAAAAAACACGGAAAGACTTGCTTGAAGAGAGAAATGAGCAAAAGCAAGGGAACATTGTATACAGTAACAGCAGTATTGTTTTAAGAAAGACTTTGAGTGAATAAGTTATTTTGTCTATTATAAACACCCAAATTAACTATAAGGGACATATGAAGAAAAATGCTATCTGCTTCTAATAAATAGAATTAGAATATAGAATATATCTATATATCTAACCAAATCTATATAGAATATAAGATAATATAGAATAATTTTACATCCATATACCTATTTGTGTCCATTGGTAGCCATCTCTAGGGTAAGAGGTGGGGAGAGATGGAAGAAAAAAAAGTAAAAAATGTACAGGATAATTTTGTTGTATATTTGAAAGAAAAAGCAAGTTGTGCATAGTAGATTTGCAGTTTCATGTACATTTGATTTTTTATTGTACTATGTTATGAAAATGCTTTCTGGGGGGTGCGGAGCCAAGATGGCAGAGTAGAAACAGCTCGTCCAAGCCACTCTGCCCCCAGATTTCCTCCAAACTATGTAAAAGGGGACTCTGAACAACTTCCAGAGTCCCAGCACCCACAGAACGACACATAGAAGCTAACCTCCCGCTGAGGACAGCCCAGCAGCCCTGCAGGGATGACCAGCTCAGCAGTTTGGGAGCTGGCAGCACCCATCGTGCAGAGCTCAGGGAGCCGAGCACAGGTCCAGTCTGCCTGAGTCCCGGTTTTAGCCCCAGGGTGGCAGGGCCAGCAGCTGGCTGGAGAGACCCCAGAACACCAGCAGCTGTGGTGATTCCAGAATTATCAACATAGGCATGCCTAGGACAAAGTGAGAGGTTAGTGCCCTATGGACTTTGGGACCGATATTTGGGGAATGCATTGGCTTCCTCCCCTGGGGGCTAGAAGCCGCTGAGGAGACAAGCCATTTTGTAGTTTTCAGAGGCAGCTCCAGCTCCTGGCCTGCGAACGGTAGGGAGATCCAGCAATCAGTCTTGGGGGATAATCACTCTTGCTTTAACCTCCCTGGATCTGGATTGTGATCTGGGGTGGAGGTCGTGGGTGGGTTTCCAGCTTGCCAGAAATGGAAGTTGCCCCCCCACACGTTCGGGATGAAAATTCCCCTATCTGGCACCAGGCCATAGTGTGGCAACAAGCCCAAAAATCAAGTAATTAAGTGGCAACATGCCAAGGCAAAGGAAACAAATTAAACAGAAAGATGCAACCCTAGACTCCTACTTTGGGGGCAAGGAGGATCGAAGCATGGGGCAGGAAGAGGACTGTGAGGTCAGAAGTACTGCTCCAAAAGCCCCAGGGGAAAACATGAGCGGGTTGCAGGCCACAGAGGACCTTAAGAAAATGCTTTTCATAAATTAAAAACAATTTTTCAAAATAAAAATTTTGTTGTATAATTGAATGGAGCTCATTTTTAAAACAAATGTTAAAAAATAATTTTACTTCTTTCATGTGCTCTATGAGAAAGAACAAGAAAAGGAGGAGGAGGAGGGTGGGGGGAGAGGGAGAAGGAATAGGAGAAAGGGAAGTGGAAGCAGAAGAAGGAGAAGAACAAAAAAGAGAAGGAAGAGAAGGAGGAGGAGGACAAGGAGGAGGAGGAAGAGGAGGAGGAGAAGGAGGGAGGGGAGAGGGAGAGGGAGAAGGAGGAGGAGAAAGGGAAGGGGAAGAAGAAGAAGAAGAATGAAAAAGAGAAGGAAGAGAAGGAGGAGGAGGAGGAAAAAGAAGAAGAGGAGGAGGAGGAGGAGGAGGAAGAAGAGGAGGAGGAGAAAGAGAGAAGAGAAAGACAGAGAGAAAGAGAAGACAAAGAAAGCAGTGTACTGTTATTTCACATGGTATCCACCCTCAGAATGTGAGCTGCTTCTCAGCAGGGACCATGTTTTTGCTTTTATTTGTTTCCCTGCTACTTTGCATAAAGCTTGGCACCTAGAATTGCACTTAATATATGCTTGTTGACTGACTGACTGACCCTTGGAGTAAAATTGAAACAAGACCTTTTCCCATGCCTTCTCTACAATATTCTCTAATTCCTCAGTGTAGGAGCTTTCATTAATTCAAAAAAACTAGGTTATGATTCATTAGAATGGTTAAGTATCCAAGAAATGTAGACCACAATTCAATTTCGGTTCTGGCCAAAAATACAATCTCCATCATGGCTGTATGAGTAAGGAACATGGCAGGGACAAGCGAACAAGTAGATGATAGAGAAATTTATGATTTAGAGAACATTTTTCCTGCTAATTAGAATTTCATCTGTTCCAGTTCTCATGATTTTCAAAGTCTTACGTTTCTCATATGTAAAGTAGAATAATAATAGCATGTATGTCACAAAGTTGTCATGAAGCTTAAATGGGATAATGTATTAAGGGCCATGGCAAACCTTGAATCACTATTCAAAGGTCAAATATCATTATTCATGGCTTGAATGTTGGCAAAAGTCATAGTATCTTAAAATGATTATCTGGAATGTCTGAAATTATTCATAAAATATCCAGGAAATCCAAGGAGACAGTGTAAGTGAATTTACAGAGCAATATTCCATTTTCAGGGGAAGTGGGAGGATGAATCAGTGTACCTGGGCTAGCTGGCCAGGAGTGCCTCCTGACATTGTTCTCAGTGTCACCAGTCTAGATCCCAAGAGGTCAAACTCTATAGTCATGGCAATAGACTGGTTAGGCAGGCTGGTTCTGTAACCGAGGTAGCAGGGCCTATTAATCCTGGGATTCTTCTATTTCACTTAACTATTGCACAAACCAAAAGGTGAAATTTTATCCTCTTGTTTTATATTATATGAAATAACGAAAGAATTTTACTAATATAAAAAAGCCATAGTCCCAGAGTTTGAAGTTCTCTCTGAAAAGCCTAGATGGTAGCATTCAGCACTGAGGTCAAAAGCTTAATGCAGTCTCCCTTGCCACAGCCTGTGGTCCCAGCAGCCAGAAGTCTGTGACTACAGTTGCTCCCCCAGTGACCAGAGGGCTTCAAGCTGCTTTTCAAACTAGGACAATTTGGGGCTGAGTTGTTGAATTCCTGTGGACATGGAAAACGTCACTGGTCTCTGAGCATGCTCCCTCGCTGTTAATATCTTATGGCAAAGACATCTTTCGAATTGAATGCCTAGAGAAGGCGGGGTTGGGAGACTAGTTCTTAGTCTCATGGGGTTGAACTTCCAAGGGTAAGGAAGAGTCCCTAGTAACTGGATAACAATTGCATGAATCTATATTTTAAAAAAAATTCTCCTTCACTCTCTCCTAATAACTATCACCCAGGCTGCCGAGCTTGTAAGCTGCCTCGTTCTAAACAAAAGCCTTCCTTTACTGAACATATTTTCCTTTTATGAACATTCTGGAACATGTTTTGAATATGACAAAGCCTAATATGTGCTTTAAAATTATTTATATGACAATTCATTTTCCAGAAAACAAATAGTGTTCCCAATCATTAAAGAACATTTAATTATATTACCCACTGAGGCCGTGACTTTACTTTGTTCTTCAAGCATACTACATTTGACAAATACATTTATGGACTAGAAGATTGGCTGACAGTACTGAGAGAAGTGGGTCATAGTGGATGAAGGGTAAGCCTTGATGTCAAGATTCCATGCACTGTACTCCTACTAAAGTCCCTGGCTAGTTGTGTGACCTTAGACAATTCACTCAACCTTATCAGAGCCTCAGTCTTCTCCTCTATAAAACGGAGATAATAATAGCAACTACTTCCCAGGTTTATGAAGACAAGATGAGATATTATATTATCCCCCAGCCCCTATGGTTATTGTCTAAATTTAAAGAGAGGTAGTATATGTAAAGTAGTTTACATCTTAAAGGGTGAAAGAGAAAGGTATTATTATTACTGTGGCTGGCTATCTGGTTTGCACCATCTCTGGTTTAAGAATACTATATTTAGAAGGGTCCAGCATATTTATTTTTTGTCTTTTTAAAATGAATTTTATTATTTTTTTGTTTTACATCACTCAAATTCCCCTTTACAACCTCTTGTCCCTTCCTCTCTCCAAAAGCTACACCATCTAAGAAATAAAATTTTGAAAAGAAAAAGAGGAAGAAAAAAAAACAGACACAAAACCAAACAATACATATAAAAAAAATCTGAAAACTTGTATGCTCATGTATCTACTACCTCTGCAAAGGGATAGGGACAAGTATCACCCCTTGGGTCAAAGGGAGCAAGGAAGTGCAGTGGATAGAGCACTGGGCTCAAGGATGTCAAATTCTAATGAAGAAGACAATACATAAACATGCTAATAGTTTGTGTATCTCAGGTATCAAACTTTATCTGAAAATTTTGATGCAAAGATTTTTTTTCTTATTCAACCACTTCCCTTATCTTAGATGCATTAATTTTGTGTAGAGAGTTCTTAATTTCATATAATCAAAATTATCCATTTTATCTTTTGTAATTGCCTGTATCTTTTTTTTAAACAAATGCTTTATTAACTTCTGTTTTACATCATTCATTTCCGCCAGATTTTGAGTTACAATCATTTTCCCCCCGTTATTCCCCTACCCAACCTCCCAGAATAGCAGTCCCACAAGATATCGCTTCCTCCAATCTGCTCTCTCCCATACCTTCTACCATACCCCCTTTGACTTTTCCATTAGAGGAAGGTGAATCTTTGTGTCCCAATGCCTGCACATTTTATCTCCCAATTACAAGCAAAAGAGTATTAATAATAGTATTTATATATATTTGAAACATTTAATCTTAAGACCTCGAATTTCAGATCCATTTCCTTCCTCCCTTGTCACCCATTCCCTCTGGGGAGATAAGTAATTCAGTGTATGTTGTACATGTCTAGCTATGCAAAACATTATCATAGTAGATATATTGTACAAGGCTGCTTATAATTCCCTCCCACTCATCCCACCCCCCACCTGGTCCATTCCCTACATGATCCTGTCCCTCTTCTATAGTGGGTACTTCTAACCTCCCCTCCCCCCAAGGATGCCCCCCCCCATCAATCATCCTTCCTCTCATCCCCCTTCCCCCTATTCTGCTGCAGGTTGAGATATCCCATTTAGTATGTATGTCATTCTCTCCCTGAACCAAATTCAATGAGAATGTGGATTTGCCCTTTTTTTCCCCTTCCTATTCTCCCCCTCCCTTGCAACCACTTCCCCTTGCTTCTTCTACATGAGATAGTTTACCCTACCCTGTCTTTCCCCATCTCCTCTTGCCACTTTCCTCTCTCACCTCATAATTTCCTCCCTTGAGTATTCTCCCTTCCCAACAAATTCAACCTATGCCCTCTATCCATATACACATACATTCACATATGTATTCATATGACCACACACCCTTCTTCCATTATTTTCATAGTGAGAAAGATATCATCAGTCACAGTTATTGCTTTTCCATATAGGAATGTAAATAGTTCAACTTTGATAAGTTCCTTTTGATTTCTTTTCCCTGATGACCTTCTCAGGCATCTCTTCCTTCTTATGTCTGGATGTCAAATTTTCTATTCAGTTCTGGTTTTTTCCTCAAGAATGCTTGAAAGTCCTCTATTCCACTGAACGACCATATTTTCCCCTGAAACAAAATACTCAGTTTTGCTGGGTAGGTGACCCTTGGGCTCATTCCCAGCTCTTTTGCCCTCTGGAATATCATATTCCATGCCCTTGGATCCCTCAGTGTAGAAGCTCCACCGCTATTCTGATTGTGTTTCCACAATATTGAAATTGTTTCTTCCTGGCCGCTTGTAGTATTTTCTCCTTGATCTGGGGATTCTGGAACCTGGCTATAATATTCCTGGGAGTTTTCTTTTTGGGATCTTTTTCAGGAGGTGATTGGTGGATTCTTTCAACCTCTATTTTGCCCTCTGGATCTAAAACATCAGGGCAATTTTCCTTGAGAATTTCTTGAAGGGTGATTTCTAGGTTCTTTCTTTGATCATAGCTTTCAGGTAGTCCAATAATTTTTAAATTGTCTCTCCTGGATCTATTTTCCAGGTCAGTGGTTTTTCCCATGAGATATTTCACATTGCCTTCTAATCTTTCATTTGTTTGGATCTGCTTAACAGCATCTTGATTTCTCATAAAGTCATTAGCTTCCATTTGCTCCAGTCTAACTCTGAAGGAATGAATCTCCTCAGCGAACTTTTGAGATTCTTTTTCCATCTGGCAAATTCGACTTTTTAAGGCATTCTTCTCCTCATTGCCCTTTTGGGCCTCCTTTGCCATTTGAGTTAGTCTATTTTTTAAGGTGTTGTTTTCCTCAGTCAGGCTGTTGACCCTCATTTCATACTTTTCCTGCATCCTTCTCATTTCTCTTTCCAATTTTTCCTCCACTTCTCTTATTTGATTTTTAAAGTCCTTCTTAAGGTCCTCCATGGCCTGCAACCCACTCATGTTTTCCCCTGGAGCTTTTGGAGCAGGACTTCTGACCTCACAGTCCTTTTCCCGCTCTATGCCCCCAAAATAGGAGTCTAGGGTTGCATTTTTCTGTTTCCTTTGCCTTGGCATGTTGCCACTTAATTGCTTGACTTTTGGGCTTGTTGCCACACTATGGCTTTAAGGCCAGATAGAGGAATTTTCGTCCCGAACGTGTGGGGGGCAATTTCCGTTTCTGGCAAGCTGTAAACCCACCCACGACTTCCACCCTAGATCACAATCCAGATCCAGGGAGGTTAAAGCAAGAGCGTTTACGCCCCCAAGACTGATCGCTGGATCTCCCTACAATTAATTGCAGGCTGGGAGCTGAGCTGCCTCTGAAAGCTACCAAATGGAGTGTCTCCTCAGCGGCTTCTAGCCCCCAGGGTAGGGAGCCGAGGCATTTCCCCAAATACAGGTCCCAAAGTCCATAGGACACTAACCTCTTACTTTGTCCTAAGCATGTCTATGTTGCTAATTCTGGAGTCGCCACAGCTGCTGGTGTTCTGGGGTTCCTCCAGCTGGCTGCTGGCCCTGCCGCCCTGGGGCTAAAACCTCGGCTCACGAGGACCTGGGTTCCGCTCGGCTCCGCTTCCTGTGCTCTGCGCGTTGCATGCTGCTGGCTCCCAGACTGCTGCGCTGGTCCTTCCTGCAGGGCTGCTGGGCTGTCCTCAGCGGGAGGTTAGCTTCTCTGTGTCATTCTGTGGGTGCTGGGGCTCCAGAAGTTGTTCAGCGTCCCCTTTAACATAGTTTGGGGGGAATCTGGGGGCAGAGTGGCTTGGATGAGCTGTTTCTACTCCGCCATCTTGGCTCCGCCTCCGCCTATATCTCTTGATTGATTTAGAATACATCTACCCAAATACATGAAAGAGGAAATTTTAAATGGCATGATCATCAATATTAAGGTTATATCCATTTTGAATTGACTGTGGAATAGAGTGTAAGATTTTGCTGTAAGCCTAATTTCTGCCAGATTATCTTCTGTTTTTCCCAGAAATTCTTATCAAATAGGAAGTTCTTTGCAAAGCAATTTATGACTCAGAATTTGTCAAAACTTGCTTGATGAGTTGCAGTATTTCTTCTATCTTCTCTAATTTGTTCCATTGATCTAGTTTTCTATTTTTCGACCAATACTAAATGATTTTGATGACTGATATTTAGAGTAGAATTTAAGCTCTATTTCTCACTCTTTCCCTACCTTTTTAGATTATTTGCCTTGATATTTTAGATCATTCATTCCTAGAAAAGAATTTTGTTATTATTTTATTGATTTCTCTGATGTAACATTTAATAGTTTTATTGTTATAGCTGTAAAATTATTAATTAACTTTGGTAATACTGTCATTTTTCTTACATTGGCATGGCCCAATTGTATTTTATTATTTTTTATTGTTTAAGCTCCTTGTTTCTTTAAAAACTTCATGATTGGATCCATAGATCAGGTCTCTTTAAATAGGAAATCTTAAAATTTAGCCCCTAATTCTCAATTACAAATATCACATGAAGTGATTAATACTTAGCACCAGTGATTTTGACCAAGTTATTTCCTCTAGGCCAAAATTCCATCATCTATTAAATGAGGAATTAATTAGGTTATATCTAAGGTTTTACGTTCGTTGGGCTTTAGTTCATTCATCTATAAAGTGAAATTTTGGGCTAGGCAATAGGTAGCTCTATTTTTCTATGATTCTCTCTTTTTTTTTTTAGACTGCTGCCCTTTCTTATCCAGGCTGGCAGTGCCTCTAACAAGCCTGATCCCATTGCTGATCAGCATAGAAGCTTTGACCTCCCCTGTTTCTGACCTGGGCCAGGTTGTCCCTCCCTAGGCAGCCTGGGGCACCTTGAAAATGATGTGTCACCTTATTGATATCAGACTATGTATGGACACCTGATCTTCTTTAGACCTACTGCAAATCAGAACTCCTGAACTCAAGCATCCATCAGTCTCAGCCTCTCCAGGAGCAGGGATTGTTCTACCATACTTAGCTGATTCTATGATCATCAGTTAGTATTAAACTACCACTTAAACATAACACAATTTAAAATTGCTTTAAAATGTTCAACTTAGCGGTGGCTAGGTGGCACAGTGAGTGCTGGCCCCAGAGTCCGGAGGACCCGGGATCAGTTCCAGCCTCAGAAAATGAGCACCCACACATAAATAATGACTGGCCGTGTAAACTTGAACAAGTTGCTTACCCCCAATTGCTTAAAAAAAAATGTTCAAATTAACTCTGTTCAACCAATAAGTACTTATTAAGTGTTTACTATCTTCAAGGCATTATTGTTTATCCTTCCTTCTTGAAAAGGACCAGTGACTTCAGGAGGGTGTTGTCATGACTTTCAAGTGAATTGGATTTAAGTGAAGCAGGACTGTGCATAGTCATCAGCCTCACTTTCTCCTCCAGGGTCATCTGAGTCCAGTGTCAAGACATAGGTCAGGATGACTGGAGATGACCCTAGATGCAGTAGGCCATCTTGACCTTTTTAAGCGAAGATCTTTCCCATGTCTCAGTTTGTCTGAGGCAACACACCATTCTGTGATTTAAGGCTAGATAAGAAATGAGGCAAAAAATGGCCTAGTTTATCTACTGAAAAAGAAAAATCAAACTGATTGGGGAAGACCCTCAGGGTTTCTGTCCAGAACAGACATAATTGCTATTTACACTTACTCTGAACCATCAAAACCCAAACATTGACCAAGTAAGACTTGGGCTGAGACTTATTATTAGCCAATCAGTGAGAGCCAGGATGATTTGGGTTTAAGGCATGGTCAAATAGCTCTATTTGAATCCCAATGGGTTTTACCAATGCCTGGTTTTCCAGGGATCTATTTCAAGAAACCATAAATGAAACTACATGGGGGGGGCGGAGAGTTAATTGCCTCAGTTAAAAAAAAAGAAGAAATAAGTAAGCATTGTTCTTGGCACTGGAGATACAAAGACAAAAAGGGTCTTTGACTTGAAGGAGTTTAGGTAATATTGGGGAGAAACATCATGGATATAGAGATAGGAAGTTGGCCTAGATTTATTGATCTATGTGGTGGAGAAGAGTTTAGATGAAGAGCAGCAGAGTTTCACAGCAACAGCAGTTAATAAAGCTTTATTACTACTCACAAGGGGAGGAAGAAAATAGATGACAACAGGGAACAGTCTCTATTGCCTTTAGCCCCTTGCTTAGGACATCACGCAGTAGGGTGAATTCTGGATATGGAATCATTTAATACCTTTAACACTAATCAAAAGCCCAGGGACCTCTGTGACTCAGACTTATATGGAGGTTTAGACTAAGCTGGCCAGTACCAATAGAACACCACACTGTTAGTCAAAGGGGAATAGAGTCAGAATAAGTAAAGTGCATTTCTAAATTTCCTAATAAGGAGGGAGGAAGGCAGAGCAGGGATGTAGGGAACTTAACTCTAACTATGCCAATCTACCAAGAAGCAAGGGAAAGAAGGTAATGCAGTCTCTAGGTTTATTAGCCTTGGCATCCAAGCTTCCTGGGAGTTTGGAGACATTCCAGTCAAACTGGTTTTCATCCATCTACAATCTAGGGAACTTCTAGGTAAGGAAACTTCCTTTATCAATGCAAATCAATACATTTCATGCAACTTACAGTTTTGGAGAGTTGCCTAGAGGTTAAACTACTTGCCCAGGGTTACATGGTTAGTATGAGTTAGAGGCAATCCAGATCTTATTGGCTTCAATACCAGCTCACTACTACATCGTGCTGTTTTTTCCTTACCATGTACATAAATAAATACAAAATGTAAACACAAAGTGAGTACAAAATAATACTACAGGTCTTTAAGAGGGAAAGAGTACAAACCCCTGGGGTTTTAAAGGAAAGACCTCATGTAAAAAGTGGTGCCTGAGCTGTCCATGGCAGAAAGCTAGGACTTCTGTAAGGAAGAGATGAAAAAGAAACATACTGCAGACATGGAGGACACCTGTGCAGAATTACAGAAAGAAGCAAATTGAATAGAATCTGCACAAAAAGAGCTAGAAGATACAAAACAAGAAAGTGAGTCTTTGAAGGAGTATTCAAGAGTGGCTATCTTCAATCCTCAGATATATATCATATCAGGTTTCCCTAGAAAACTCTTAATAATCAAAGATAACCCTACTCTCGTGCTGTGTGACCTCAACACAATTTGTGATGGCATTTTTAAAGAAATAAAGAGATCAATCCAGTTCTAAGGTCAATCAGTGTTGTTCTTCTGTTGCCTAGAAACTTAGCCTAATTCCCAATTCTACAAATCCTTTATTAATTGTTGCTATCTCATCAAGACAACTTCACAAAACAGTTATGGATTCTTCTTTTTTATTTCTAGAAGAGAAATCATATGATGCTCTACTTAGAGACTTTCTAAGGGAAGTCTCTAAAGGAATCAGCAGAAATTCTTTCTCCATGGAAGAGAACATCAGTGTGTCATCCTTTGATTCCATTTTATTCTGACAGAGAATTTTTTCTTTAATTAGACATGAAATGTGTTTTACAAACCAAGTCTATCTCTAGTTTAAGATGGCTCCCTGCCGCTGTTTAGGCCAAAGTCCTAATTTGTCTTAGGCATGCTGTGAGTTTTCATGAACATGATATCATGAACAATTTTTCATGAACCAGTTTTCATGAATAATATCTTTTGCCCTTAAGCATTCAGTAGGAAAGCTAGACTTACAAGGAGGTTTTTGGATATGTTTTGCTATGTTTTCATTTCCATTATATCATTTGCAAATTAGCTTTATCAAATGCATGTTAATAATGTATTAGAATCATGGAATCATAACATGTAGGGCAAGAACATAATGGATATTTGGATATGCCTCCAATAACACATACAGATGGAGTAGAGCTCACTCCATTGCTGACTGTAAACATTAGTTTGCCCTGTTCTCTGGAAGACACCAGAGAATATTAAATAAGTAGTATTTTATGAAAATAGAAGAAACTTTGATTTGATTTCAAATTACCTTGCCAACCCAGTGCCAGCTGATCTCTAATGTTCTTTATCAGGCCTATCAATTGGGGTCATTATTTGGGTCATAGTGTAAAGTGGCATCGCTGCTGTGGCCATTGTCATAAGACTGGACATGTTTGTTATATTGGTGGGATGGCTCCCCAGAGGAAACATCAGAATATTACCTAATCAGATAGTCTTTTTTTGTTTTCTTTTTCCTTATAGCTGGTAGAATTTTTGTTATATGACACCTTATAGAACAAATGGCATGAAATCTGGTTGCTGACTAATTTTGTCCTGGTATGTCTAACACTTGCTAACTGTATGACTACAGGGCAGTCATTAAAGTCTCAGGTGGCATTCTAAAACTGTACGTAGTTTGAAAACAGCGTCCATACTGTGCCCAACGGGCAATTAAACCTTGCATACCCTTGGATTCAACAAAATAACTGCTAGGTCTGTATCCCAAAGATATCATTAAAAAGGTGAAAGAAACTTCTTTTTTCAGTTTATTTATTTTAGTTTTCAAAGTTCATTTCCACAAGATTTTGAGTCACAATGTTTTCTCCCAGTCTTTCCCCTACCCCAAAATATCAAGCCTACATACCCCTTCCCCTAATCTGTTCTCGCTTTTATCCTCCCCCATTCCCCCCCAAACTTTCTAGTAGGGCAAGATGGATTTCTATACTCCAGTACCTACATATCTTATTTCCCAGTTGCATATAAAATTTTTTTTAAATTTGTTTTTAAAACTTTGAGCTCCAGGTTCTTTCCCTTCTTCCTGCTTCACCCAGTCCCCCAGGAAAATAAGCAATTCAACATAGTTTGTACATGTGTAGTTTTGCAAAACATTTCCATAGTAGTTCTATTGTGAAAGACTAACTATATTTCCCTCCATCCTATCCTGCTGCCCACTTATTCTATTTTCTACTTTGACCCTGTCCCTTTTCAAAAGTATTTGCTTCTAACTACCCTCTCCCCCAATCTGCCCTCCCTTCTATCACTCCCCTTCTTTTCCCTTTCCCCCCTATTTTTCTGTAAGGTAAGATACCCAAATGAATGTGTATGTTATTCTCACCTTAAGTCAAATTCAATAGGAGCATGGTTGACCCATTCCTTTTCACCTTCCTGCTCTTCCCCTCCATTGTAACGGTTTTCTCTTGCCTCTTTTATATGAGATAATTTACGCTAATCTATCTCTCCCTTTCTCCTCCCAATATATTCCTCTCTCACCTTTTAATTTTATTTTTTTTTAGCTATCATCCCTTCATATTCAACTCATCCTGTGCGCTCTGTCTATGCATACATGTACATATATACACATATATCCTCCTATATATACATATGTATGTATACATACATACATATATATATATGTATGTATTCCCTTCAACTATCTTCATACTGAGAAAAGTCTTATGAGTTACAATTATCATTTTTCCATGTAGGAATGTAAATAGTACAACTTTAATAAATTCCTTATGATTTCTTTTTCTTGTTTACCTTCTCATGCTTCTCTTGATTCTTGTATTTGAAAGTCAAATTTTCTGTTCAGCTCTGGTTTTTTCATCAAGAATGATTAAAAATCAGGGCGGAGCCAAGATGGCGGAGTAGAAACAGCTCTTCCAAGCCACTCTGCCCCCAGATTCCCCCCAAATGGGATGCTCTTACAATGCATAGAATATCAGGCAAAATGCAAGGTGTGTAACTTTAATAACAGAGGCTTTCCCCATAACAACATAGGTTCAGGGAGGCGGAGCCAAGATGGCGGAGTAGAAACAGCTCATCCAAGCCACTCTGCCCCCAGATTCCCCCCAAACTATGTAAAAGGGGACTCTGAACAACTTCTGGAGCCCCAGCCCCACAAAAACGACACAGAGAAGCTAACCTCCCGCTGAGGACAGCCCAGCAGCCCTGCAGGAAGGACCAGCACAGCGGTCTGGGACCTGGCAGTGCGCAGCACGCAGAGCACAGGAGCCGAGCCGAGCCCAGGTCCCGGTGAGCCGAGATTTTAGCCCCAAGGCGGCAGGGCCAGCTGCCAGCTGGAGGAACCCCAGAACACCAGCAGCCATGGCGACTCCAGAATTATCAACATAGACGTGCCTAGGACAAAGTAAGAGGTTAGTGTCCTATGGACTTTGGGACTGGTATATAGGGAATGCGTCGGCTCCCTCCCCTGGGGGCTTTCAAGCATTCTTGAGGAAAAAACCAGAATTGAATAGAAAATTTGACATCCAGACACAAGAAGGAAGAGATGCCTGAGAAGGTAATCAGGAAAAAGAAATCAAAAGGAACTTATGAAAGTTGAACTATTTACATTCCTATATGGAAAAGCAATAACTGTGAGTGATGATATCTTTCTCACTATGAAAATAATGGAAGAAGGGTGTGTGGTTATATGAATACATATGTGAATGTGTGTGTATATGGTTACAGTTATATATGGATAGAGGGCACAGGCTGAATTTGTTGGGAAGGGAGAATACTCAAGGGAGGAAATTATGAGGTGAGAGAGGAAAGTGGCAAGAGGAGATGGGGAGAGACAGGGTAGGGTAAACTATCTCATGTAGAAGAAGCAAGGGGAAGTGGTTGCAAGGGAGGGGGAGAATAGGAAGGGGAAAAAAAGGGCAAATCCACATTCTCATTGAATTTGGTTCAGGGAGAGAATGACATACATACTAAATGGGATATCTCAACCTGCAGCAGAACAGGGGGAAGGGGGATGAGAGGAAGGATGATTGATGGGGGGGGGGGGCATCCTTGGGGTCAGGGGAGGTTGGAAGTACCCACTATAGAAGAGGGACAGGAACATATAGGGAATGCAGCAGGTGGGGGGTGGGATGAGTGGGAAGGAATTATAAGCAGCCTTGTACAATATATCTACTATGATAATGTTTTGCATAGCTAGACATGTACAACATACACTGAATTACTTATCTCCCCAGAGGGAATGGGTGACAAGGGAGGAAGGAAATGGATCTGAAATTCGAGGTCTTAACATTAAAAGTTTCAAATATATATAAATACTATTATTAATACTCTTTTGCTTGTAATAGGGAGATAAGATGTGCAGGCATTGGGACACAAAGACTCACCTTCCTCTAATGGAAAAGTCGATGGGGGTATGGGAGAAGGTATGGGAGAGAGCAGATTGGAGGAAGCAATATCTTGTGGGACTGCTATTCTGGGAGGTTGGGTAGGGGAATAAGGGGGGGAAATGATTGTAACTCAAAATCTGGCAGAAATGAATGATGTAAAACAGAAGTTAATAAAGCATTTGTTTAAAAAAAAATTATTGGACTACCTGAAAGCCATGATCAAAGAAAGAACCTAGAAATCACCCTTCAAGAAATTCTCAAGGAAAACTGCCCTGATGTTTTAGATCCAGAGGGCAAAATAGAGGTTGAAAGAATCCACAGATCACCTCCTGAAAAAGATCCCAAAAAGAAAACTCCCAGGAATATTATAGCCAGGTTCCAGAATCCCCAGATCAAGGAGAAAATACTACAAGCAGCCAGGAAGAAACAATTTCAATATTGTGGAAACACAATCAGAATAGCCCAGGACCTGGCAGCTTCTACACTGAGGGACAGAAGGGCATGAAATATGATATTCCAGAGGTCAAAAGAGCTGGGATTAAAACCAAGAATCACCTACCCAGCAAAACTGAGTATTTTGTTTCAGGGGAAAATATGGTTATTCAGTGGAATAGAGTACTTTCAAGCATTCTTGAGGAAAAAACCAGAACTGAATAGAAAATCTGACATCCAGACACAAGAAGCAAGAGATGCCTGAGAAGGTAATCAGGGAAAAGAAATCAAAAGGAACTTATCAAAGTCGAACTATTTACATTCCTATATGGAAAAGCAATAACTGGGACTGATGATATCTTTCTCACTATGAAAATAATGGAAGAAGGGGGTGTGGTCATATGAATACATATGTGAATGTGTGTGTATATGGTTACAGTTATATATGGATAGAGGGCATAGGTTGAATTTGTTGGGAAGGGAGAATACTCAAGGGAGGAAATTATGAGGTGAGAGAGGAAAGTGGCAAGAGGAGATGGGGAAAGACAGGGTAGGGTAAACTATCTCATGTAGAAGAAGCAAGGGGAAGTGGTTGCAAGGGAGGGGGAGAATAGGAAGGGGAAAAAAAGGGCAAATCCACATTCTCATTGAATTTGGTTCAGGGAGAGAATGACATACATACTAAATGGGATATCTCAACCTGCAGCAGAACAGGGGGAAGGGGGATGAGAGGAAGGATGATTGATGGGGGGTGGGGGGGCGGCATCCTTGGGGGGAGGGGAGGTTAGAAGTACCCACTATAGAAGAGGGACAGGATCATGTAGGGAATGGACCAGGTGGGGGGTGGGATGAGTGGGAGGGAATTATAAGCAGCCTTGTACAATATATCTCCTATGACAATGTTTTGCATAGCTAGACATGTACAACATATACTGAATTACTTATCTCCCAAGAGGGAATGGGTGACAAGGGAGGAAGGAAATGGATCTGAAATTCGAGGTCGTAACATTAAAAGTTTCAAATATATATATAAATACTATTATTAATACTCTTTTGCTTGTAATTGGGAGATAAGATGTGCAGGCATTGGGACACAAAGACTCACCTTCCTCTAATGGAAAAGTCGATGGGGTTATGGGAGAAGGTATGGGAGAGAGCAGACTGGAGGAAGCAATATCTTGTGGGACTGCTATTCTGGGAGGTTGGGTAGGGGAATAATGCGGGGAAAATGATTTAACTCAAAATCTGGCGGAAATGAATGATGTAAAACAGAAGTTAATAAAGCATTTGTTTAAAAAAAAAAAGAATGATTAAAAATCCTCTATTTCATTGAATGACCATATTTTTCCCTGAAGCATTATACTCAGTTTTGCTGGGTAGGTGATTCTTGGTTTTAATCCTAGCTCCTTTGACCTTCAGAATATCATATTCTAAGCCCTTCAATCCCTTAATGTAGAAGCTGCTAGGTCTTGTGTTATCCTGATTGTGTTTCCACAATACTCAAATTTTTTCTTCCTGGCTGCTTGTAATATGTTCTCCTTGACCTGGGAACTCTGGAATTTGGCTGTAATATTCCTAGAAGTTCTCTTTTTGGGATATTTTTCAAGGGGAAATTGGTGAATTCTTTTCATTTCTATTTTGTCCTCTCTTTCTAGAATGTCAGGGCAATTTTGCTTGATAAATCTTGAAAGATGGTGTCTAGGGTCTTTTTTGATCATGGCTTTCAGATAGTCCACTAAATTTTAAATGATCTCTCCTGGATCTATTTTCCAGGTCAGTGGTTTCTTCAATGAGATATTTCACATTGCCTTCTATTTTTTCACTTGTTTGGATCTGTTTTGTAGTATCTTGATTTCTCATGAAGTCCTTAGCTTCCATTTGCTCCAATCTAATTTTGAAAGAATTATTCTCTTCAGTGCATTTTTGAAATTCCTTTTCCATCTGACAAATTTGGCTTTTTAAGGTATTCTCCTCATTGACTTTTTGGGCTTCTTTTGCCATTTGAGTTAGTCTATTTTTTAAGGTGTTATTTTCTTCAGTATTTTTGGGGTCTCCTTTAGCAGGCTGTTTGCTCACTTTTCATGATTTTCTTGCATCATTCCCATTTCTCTTCCCAATTATTCCTCCATTTCTCTTACTTGATTTTCAAAATCTTTCTTGAGCTTCTCCATGGCCTTTAAGAAGTTCATATTTTTCTTGGAAGCCTTTGATGTAGGATTTCTGATTTCATTGTCTTTCTCCCATACCAAGCTTTGATCCTTTTTGTCCCCCCAAAAAAGGATTCTATAGTCTGATTATGCTTCCTCTGCTTGCTCATCTTGCCAGCTAATTACTTGACTTTTGAGCTCTTTGCCATGGTAGAACTCTGTTTCCAGAGTGGAGAGCTTTGTCCCAAATCTCTGGGGTTTTTGCAGCTGCCAGATCTATTAGGAGGGTGCCCTCTCTACAGCTCCCACAAGTTTTGGCACACTGGTCATACACCCCAGGACCACCACCCAAGACTGTGATCCAGGTCCAAACAGGTTAAAGCAAGAGTGATTACCCTCTGAATGGTCACTTGGTTCCCCTACAATCTGCAGGCCAGGAGCTCCAGAGGGAGCCAACTGGCAGCAGCTACAGCCACCATGGCTCCTCCACTTCTCTCCCCAGGGGCAGGGGCCAGACCATGCTCTTCCTTCACCTGGTTTCAACAGAATTCCCCACTGACCTTTGATTTTCTCTTTGGTGTTTATGGGTTGAGAAGTCTGGAATCTGCCACAGCTGCTGGTGATTCACTCTCCTGAAGTCTGCTCCAGCCACCACTGGTCAGGGCCATCCCAGAGCTAGAAGCAAGTGGCTCACACAGGACTGTGCTCAGCTGCCAGCTCAGTGCAATAGATCCTTCTTATCAGCCTCTCAGGATGCCTTCAGCAAGAGAGTCTTTTCTCTCTGTCACTTTGTCTGTTCTATAGCTCTAAAATTCATTTAGAGTCATTTTTTACAGGTATTGGGAGTGGTTGGAGGCAGAGCTCATGCCAAGTTTGTGCTTTTACTCCACCATCTTGGCTCTGTCCAAAAGGACCTTCTTATACAAAAAAATTTATAGCAGCTCTTTTTGGGGTGGCAAAGAATTGTAAACTGAGGATTTGCCCAGGAATTGGGGTATGGCTGAACAAGTTGTGGCATATGAATGTAATAGAATACTATTGTGCTATAAGAAATGACAAGTAGGTAGATTTCAGAAAAACCTGGAAATATTTAAGTGAACTGCTACAAAGTGAAGTGAGTAGAACCAAGAGAACACTGTACACAGTAACAGCAACATCATGTGATCAACTGTGATTGACTTAGCTCTTCTCAGTAATACAATGATCTAAGACAATTCCAAAAAACTCATGATAGAAAATTCTATCCACATCCAAAGAAAGAACTGATGGAGTTTGAATGCAAATCACATTATTTTTAATTTATTTTTGTTCTGTTTCTTCTTTCACAACATGACTAATGTGGAAATGTGTTTTACATGATTTCATATACATAACTATATCAAATTGCTTACTGTCTTATGGAGGGGACAGAGGGAGGGAAAAAATTTGGAACTCAAAATTTTATTTAAAAAAGAATTTTAAAATTTGTCTTTACATGTAATTGGAAAAAATAAAATGCTATTTCTAAAAAAGAAAGCAGCATCCATGAAGAGTTCCCACTCTGGGAATTCCCATATTTACAAACTCAGAGATACTTGACAGTTGTCATATGACAATTGTAATATCGTCATATCCTATTTACTTCCCCAAACCCTGGCTCTGAGCACCTATCCTCTAGGAATTTCATGAGTTGCAAACAGGTCATCAAAGGGACACAACAAAGTGGCTGATTCCTAAATAAGGATTGTTTTAGTTGCCTTTTTTTGGATCATGAATAAGTTTTTGTTTCTTATTTTCAAAACATCTCATATTAGCCAAAGTTTTCTAGAAACAGAAGCACTTGCTAGACAACTCTCTTAACTATGCCTTATGTCTCAATTTTCTCTTTTAGCTTTAAATGTCACATCTTCCACCTATTTCACTTACTAAGAAGCCCAGTCGTTTTATACTCTTATGAGATGAAGCAGGCACTTCACAGAATTCCAAGAATAGTTTGTCCTATTTAAGAAACACCAGATGGAACAGTTAATGCCTCTCATTGCCTCATGTGTACTGTAGCTGTGTTGCTGCTTTTCCTTTCCATGAAGGCCAAAAACAATTACACCACCACACAAAGAGAAGGAGCAGAATGGCTGCCAGATCAACTTCTTCCTGCTATGATTGGTCCGTGATCTGGGGTCCTTATGTCACTCATCATGACCTAACATAGAAACTCATCCCAGATATGCCAGTCATGGTACACTAATCAAGTATCATACCTTGACCAGGGACCTGACTGACAGTGCTATGTTGGTAATTGAGTATAAGACCATTGTCTCTTCTCTGATAGTTCTAAGAAGAGAAATGGATCTTCAGAATCACACATCTAGCCATAAATGAAATTGGTATGGCAAGCAATACACAAAGAAGATTTCATTCAACTGAGCAAAGTATTTTTTTAAGCACAGTGCTAAAAAACTACTGGGAACACATAGATGAACAACCCAGACCATACCCATCAAGGAGCTTATAGACTATTAATACATGTACAAGTTCGGATCCGGCCTCAGACACTTAACACACACAAACAAAAAAGCCTTGGGCAAGTTACTTAACTCCAACGGCCCTCCAAAAAAAAAAGCGCAAAAACAAAATGGATGCTTTTGGGGGGGCGACTAGGTGGTGCAGTGAGTAGAGTGCCGACCCTGGAGTCAGAAGGCCCTGAGTTCAGATCCCACCTCAGACACTTAACACACACAAACAAAAACCTAGCCGTGTGACCTTGGGCAAGTTACTTAACCCCAACTGCCCTCCACAAAGAAAAAAAAAAACCATGTACAATATGTATACAGGCAAATGTTACACAAGTCAACAAGCATTTATTAAGTGCTTATTATGCATTTAACACAGTGCTAAACATTGGAGAAATAAATAAAAGCAAAAATAGTACCTCACCTTAAGGAGTTTACATTCTAATTGGAAAGGCAACATATAAACAACTATGCATATACTATATATGTGTGTGTGTGTGACACACACACACGATAAATGGGAAGTAATCTCAAAGAAAAGGCATGTCAAAGGAATCAGGAAATATCTTTTGCAAAAGATGAGATTTAAGTTGAGTCTTGTAGTAAGCCAGGAAACAAAAATGCATAGACACAGAGTTGGTAGATGGAACCTCACATGTGAGAAATAGTAAGAAGAATAATTTATATTTTATTTTAAAGACAATAAGGAATTACTGAAGGTTTTTGAAAGGGCAGTAATATCATCAAACTCTTTTCACAGTTACATGAGAAATAGAGTTGGCAGTGGAGGCAAAAACAATGGCTAGCAAGCTACTAGTATAGTCCAGTCAAGGCACGATGAAAGCCAGTGTAGCTGGATTATAGAGTACGTTAAGTGTAGTGTAACTAAGAAGATGAGAAAGATAAAAAGAATCCAGGTTTTGACAGACTTTAAAATAAACAAGTAATTTTATATTTGATCTTAAAGGTAATAGTAAGTCATTGTTGTTTATTGAATAAAGGGAATGACAAGATCAAATGTGCACTGCAGGAATATCATTTTGACAGGAGAGGAGAGGATAGATTGGAGTAGGGAGAGACTTGTTAGTTAGAGGGTTGGACTAAATTACCTTTAAAGGTCCTTGCTAGCTTTAAATCCATGATCTGATGAGTCCTACCACAGCTTCACACAGTTTTGTTTTGTTTTATTTTTTTACAAATTTCTAACATGGAGCCATAGAAATATTTCCCAAGAATTTTATTATCGGGGGTAGAGCCAAGATGGTGGAGTGAAAACAGCACTTCCACAATGCTCTAGCCCACACCACTTCAAAATCATGTAAAAGGCAACTCTGAACAACTTCGGGAGCTCCAGCACCCACAGAATGACACACAGAAGCTAACCTCCCACTAAGAACAGCCTGGCAGCCCGGCAGGGAGTGGCCAGCTCAGCATTCTGGGAGCCAGGCCCAGGCCTGAATTAGTTGTGGTTTTAGCCCCAGGGCAGCCAGGCCAGCAGCCAGCTGGAGGGACCCCAGAACACCAGCAGCTGTGGCGATTCCAGAATTATCAACACAGATACGCCTAGGACAAAGTGAGAGGTGAGTGCCCTATGGACTTTGGGAACAGTATTTGGGAACACATTGGCTTCTTCCCCTGGGGGTGAGAAGCAGCTGAGGAGCCACAGCACAGCTGCCATTTTTGCAGCTTCAGTTGCAGCTTCAACTCGTGGCCTGCAGGCTGTAGGGGATTCAGAGATCAGTCTGGGGGGCAATCACTCTTACTTTAACCTCCCTGGATCTGAACTGTGGTCTGGGGTGGAGGTCTTGGGGTGTGTGTCCAGCTTGCCAGAGTGTGTGGGGGCTTCAGGGAGGGCACCCAACTAATACCTCTGGAAGTTGAGAAGACCCCAATGTTTGGGATGGAAGCTCCCCTGGCTGGTGGCAGAGTCCTACTGTGGCAACAAGCCCAAAAGTCAAGTAATTAAGTGGCAACATGCCTAGGCAAAGGAAACAAAATACATATAAAATGCAACATTAGACTCCTATTTTGGGGGCAAAGAGGATCAAAGCATGGAACAGGAGGAGGACTGTGAGGTCAGAACTCCTGCACCAAAAGCCCCAAATGAAAATACAAGGTGGCTAGAGGCCATAGAGGACCTTAAGAAGTAAATAAGAGAAGTGGGGGAAAATTGGGAAGAGAAATGAGAAGGATGCAGGAAAAGTATGAAATAACAGTCAACAGCCTGACTGAGGAAAATAACACCTTATAAAATAGACTAACTCAAATGGCAAAGGAGGCTCAAAAGGGCAATGAGGAGAAGAATGCCTGAAAAAGCCGAATTTGCCAGATGGAAAAAGAATCTCAAAAGCTCACTAAGAAGATTCATTCCTTCAGAATTAGACTGGAGCAAATGGAAGCTAGTGACTTTATGAGAAATCAAGATACTGTTAAACAGATCCAAACAAATGAAAGAGTAGAAGGCAATGTGAAATATCTCATGGGAAAAACCACTGACCTGGAAAATAGATCCAGGAGAGACAATTTAAAAATTACTGGACTCCCTGAAAGCCATGATCAAAGAAAAAACCTAGAAATCATCCTTAAAGAAATTCTCAAGGAAAATCGCCCTATTATTTTAGAACCAGAGGGGGAAATAGAGGTTGAAAGAATCCACAGATCACCTCCTGACAAAGATCCCAAAAAGAAAACTCCTAGGAATATTATAGCCAGGTTCCAGAATTCCCAGATCAAGGAGAAAATACTACAAACAGCCAGGAAGAAACAATTTCAATATTGTGGAAACACAATCAGAATAGCCCAGGACCTGGCAGCTTCTACACTGAAGGACAGAAGGGCATGGAATATGATATTCCAGAGGGCAAAAGAGTTGGGATTAAAACCAAGAATCACCCACCCAGCAAAACTGAGTATCTTGTTTCAGGGGAAAATATGGTCATTCAGTGGAATAGAGGACTTTCAACATTCTTAAGGAAAAAACCAGAGTTGAATAGAAAATTTGACATTCAGACACAAGAAGCAAGAGATGCTTGGGAAGGTAATCAGGGAAAAGAAATCAAAAGGAACTTATTAAAGTTGAACTATTTACATTCCTACATGGAAAAACAATAACTGTGACTAATGAAACCATTCTCAGTATGAAAATAATGGAAGAAGGGTATATGGGCATATGAATACATATGTGAATGTGTGTATATATGTTTACAGGTATACATGGATAGGGCAGTTGAATTTGGTGGGGAAGGATGATACTTAAGGGGTGAAGTTAAGAGGTGAGAGAGGAATGTGGCAAGAGGAGATGGGGAGAGACAGGGTAGGGTAAACTATCTCATGTAGAAGAGGCAAGGGGAAGTGGTTGCAGGGAAGAGGAAGAACAGGAAGGCAAAAAGGCAAAACCATATTCTCACTGAATTTGACTCAGGGAGAGAATGACATACATACTAAATGGGATATCCCACCCTGCAGGAGAGTAGGGGGAAGGGGGATGAGAGGGGGGATGATGGAGGGGAGGGCATTCTGGGGGGAGGAGAGGTTGCAGGTACCACTTCCGAAGAGGGACAGGATCAAAGTAGGGAATGGACCCAGGCGGGGGGGAGGGGGGATGGGTGGGAGGGAAATATAAGCAGTCTTTTACAATATATCTACTATGGTAATGTTTTACATAGCTATACATGTACAACACATACTGAATTGCTTATCTTCCCAGAGGGAATGGGTGGCAAGCGAGGAAGGGAATGGATCTGGAATTCAAGGTCTTAAAATTAAATGTTTCAAATATATATAAATGCTATTATCAATACTATCTTGCATGTAATTGGGAGATAAGATGTACAGGCATTGGGGCACAGAGATTCACCTTGCCCTAATGGTAAAGTCAAAGGGGGCATGGGAGAAGATATGGGAGAAAGCAGACTGGATGAGGGGATATCCATGGGACTGCTATTCTAGTGTGGTGGGTAGGGGGGAAATGGGGAAAAAACTGTAACTCAAAATCTGATGGAAATGAATGATGTAAACCAACAGTTAATAAAGCATTTATAAAAAAAAAATAATTTTACCACATTCCTAGAGGGTATAGCAAAACTAAAAGGGATTTCTGACCTTAATTTAGATGAGTGTTAGCCTGAAGGAGTAAGAGGAAGTGGAGGAGGAAAATGACCAGTCAAAAGGATAGATAGTCTAAACCTGGAGCATTTTGTTGATTTTTGAGGGCTACATACCTGTCTTTGGGTCTTATGATCCTCTACTCTCCCTTAAGTGAGTTTAAGCCCTTCCTGCCATGGAGAGCTTACTAGCTCTACAACCAAGCAGATGGTAGCAAAGAGAAGCAGATGGTTCTGAAAAGACTAAAGACCAGCACGTTGTAGCTGAGAGCACCTTAGCAACCACAAAATCAGCAGAGGTACCCAGCAGAAAGTAGATACCACAGCCAGTAGATACACAGAGAAAAGCTTGATGACATCAACAGCATATTTATAGCATCAAAGGTGTGATTTGCTCCAGCTAAATATGTGCCCTGGCCACATGTATGTCTCATTCAAGCATGTTCCGTGCCCACATATGTTCCACAACATAAACACATATGCTATATGTGTGTTTTCCATTCAAGTTCCATGGACACATGTTTTCTTTACATTTTTCTCTCCCCCAACTTTGTCATGGTCATGTATGGTAGAATGTACCATATGTGTGGCATGTATGGAATCTTTTCTTCTCACTTAATTTGTCATACTGTTTGATTAAAAATATTTTGCTTTGAAGCAATTTATCCTTTATTTGGCTAGGAAAAAAACACCAATGAGGGGGTTCATGAGCTAAGGCTTTGAACAGGTTTTAACCTATATAATGCCTCAATAAATGGGACCACTTTCTAGGGGTCCAGGTTTGAAAGGGTGCTCAAATATCACACATGGTTTATCTCATATTTGTATTCTTACCTTCCTTCAACTCACCTTGAGTGCCACCTCTTCCACAAAGTCTTTCCTTATTCCTCCAGTTATTAATGTCTTTTCTGCCTCATTAAATTATTAATGCTTTTTCTCTCTCCTCAAATTGCTGTGTATACCTATTTTGTGCTCCTATATCTCCCCAATATCTACAGTGGCAAGGTCCATTTCTTACACATAGTAGGCACTTAAGGAATGATTATTGAATTGAATTGAATATCTGCACAACAACCCAGAAAGTTGAATTTTACAGATTAGGAAGCCAAGGCTCAGAGCATCTTAGCCAAATGGCATCCAGCTGATAAGTGATGGGATAAGGCTCAGAATGTGGGTCTCATAACTCCTAGTGTAGGGTTCTATTATACTATAGTCACACAACTCTGGAGCTCTATTTTCTAGACTGGACCCGGATACTTGTTAATGAAAATAACTAATTTTTATAAAGTACCTTGAAGTTTTCAACATGTATTACAGCCACTATCTCACTGGAGCCTCCTAATAATGCTATGAGGTAGGGTTCTTTTGAAGGGGGTGTTTCGGTAGTGTTTTGCAGGATAGAGTAACAAGGCCATCAATTTCACTGGTACAGATGGTTGCTAGTAAGAAATCCCATCTATCAGTGCAGGTCACCACAGATTTTGCAACTAATAAGTTTAGAAGGTTACATAATATAATGAAAATATAAATTATTTACCCAAGGTCACATAGACAGAATAGGCCAGAAGCTATAAGTAAATACAGGTCTTCCTGATGCCAAGGGCAGGTCTTTATTCATTGTGTGATACTTCCTGCCTCACAGCTTACCATAGATGAGATGGCTTGCTATAGGCATTACTATACCTATTTTATAGATGAAGAAATGGAGGCTCAGGAAGGTTAAGCATAAGAGGTAGGATTTAAACCCAGGGCTTCTTGACTTCAAGGCTGATACCCTACTAATGCTACCTCATTATATATCAGCACAGACTCTATACTTCTAAATGAACATATCAGGAGAGTTAGAAGACTCCTCTTTCCTTTGTTCCTTTCCTCAGGACAGCTAAAACAGAGGGGGGGGGGTTTAAATGGGAGTACTTAATGCTAAAAGGTAGAATTTCTAATTATTAGCCTTCCTTGAAAAGTTAGTGGGAGGAGAGCCAATGGGAATCATCCAAATAGATACACAAGAGAAAGGATTAAAGCTCACTTGAGGGAGAATAGAGGACTCACCCCATCTCTAGAGGTGTCAATGAGAGTGGTGGGGTCAAACAGCAGGGAGAGTCAAAGAAGAATGAAGAAAAGTCAAAGTTCTGGAGAATTCATATATTTACTAATCCTGCCCTGAACAATTTAAATTTAACTATAAATTGCTAAAATAATGATGCATACCTCAAACCTTATCATTACTAATATTGTTCGTGTTCAAATACTAGAAGATATCTTTTGATGCTTAATGTATAATTCTTCTTAAATGCTTTAATGTTCTGCCATTATTCAACTTAGTTGTTTTGTCACCAGAGTATTACTCATATGTTTCCATGAAAGGACAGATATATGTTTGTCAAAAATGCTCTCCAGTGTCATGGAAGAAATGCAAATGAAAAATAATTTTCCTGGGGGCAGCGAGGTGGCACTGTGAATAGAGCACCTGCCCTGGAGTCAGGAGGACCCGAATTCAAATCCAGATTCAGACACTTAACACCTACTAGCCATGTGACCTTGGGCAAGTCACTTACTCCCAATTGCTCTGCCTTCCCCCCTCCAAAAAACTAATAATATCTCCCATTAATGGTGAGGTTAAGAAATTTCTCCTTTTTCATAGATAACATTGCATTAATTACTTCAAGACTCAGAGCAGTACAAACCTTCCTTAATGAAATTCAATCAGTTGAAAAAACTACATAACATACATAATAACATAACCACTTACACTGACAAAACAAAGTGGATGAAAATTCATGCTATCTAAATTATGCCTTCCAGCCAGATGGGCAACCTGACAAATTAACATATCAATATGTATATATTGGGCCAACACTGAATATAGACAGTGAATTGGACCTAGAACTATGTGAGAAGGAAATCAAACCTGACTGCAGTTAGAAAACCAGTAAGCATTTCCAAAAATTTCATAATTGCTTGTTTCCACAAAAAGCAATATCTCCCAGTTAGTGTTGTTGCTGTTTTGTTGATGTGTAGTTATTTTTAGGCACATGTGACTCTTTGTGGCCCCATTTGAAGTTTTCTTGGCAAAGATGGTTTGCCTTTTACTTCTCCAGATAATTTTACAGAAGAGAAAACTGAGGCAAAGAGGGTTAAGTAAGTTGCCCAGGGTCATAGCTACTAAGTCTCTGAGGCCAGATTTGAACCCAAGAAGGTAAGTTTTCCTGACTCCCAGTCTGGCATTCTATCCACTTGTGGATGATACATAGTTATAAATCTATATAACCCTGTAATTGCAGACTTAAAATTGCAAACAACTCAAAGGGTGGTAGAAAAATATATAATGGCTATATACAGGCTGTAGCACTGTCTTTGCCAATGACAAATTCTATGCAAGAAGAGAATTTAATCACATTATACAGGCTATATTTGACTAAAAAGTAAGATGGACCAATTGTATAGTGGGGAGAGAAAGCAGATGGCTAACTTAATTAGTACACTGGTAACTTCAGAATATTGAAAGACACAGAGAGGAAGGGAGAGGGAAAGGGAGGGAGAAATGGAAAGAAAGAGTGGGGAGAGCAGGAGAAAGGGAAGGGAGAGAAAGAGAGAGGAGAGATGGAGAGAGAGAGAGAGAGAGAGAGAGAGAGAGAGAGAGAGAGAGAGAGAGAGTGAGTGAGTTCTGTTTTGGACATCTTATCTCCCTTGTTAAAAGCTTATTAAGAGCAGGGATTATTTCATTCTTCTCATTTGTTTCCCCATTACCTACCTCAGTTCCAAGAATTCAGTAAATGCTTCTCAATTGATTTAGGGTCCCTTCCATCACTTTCTATAATCCTGTGATGATATTGGTACTGAAGCTATGAGCACTGTAAATCCCTAAGCCCTCTGGCTTCCTGGGCATCCACAGGGTCACACCCATTTGCATCCAGGGACGGTTATGGTAAAAGGAAGCCATAGGTGAATGGGAAAGGGTTTTGAATCTCCTCAGGCAGACACAGCTACACTAGCATTCGTTAACAAGAAAAATTAGTTAAAATACAAACTGTATTGTACAGTATCTTTTTTCCCTTTCACAATAAAATTCCAAGAACAAGTTATATGTATTACTTGACCTCCATTTCCTTACTTCACACTCACTTCTCAACCCTTTGCACTATGACTCAAGGACCTCACCCCTCAGCTGAAACTGCTCTACCCAAAGTCATTTAGAATCTCTTAGTTGATAAGCCAGACAGCCTTTTTAAAGTCTTCATTCTTGTTAAGGATTCCAAAGTTTTAGGATTTTGACCACTTCCGTCCTCTTGAGCACTTTGAGTCAGGTAGGTGGTACAGTTGATATAGTGTTAACTCAATTCAGGAAGACCTGAATTCAAATGTAGCCATTTAATCAGTTGTTTGACCCTGGGCAAGTCACTTAACCTGTCTTTCTAAATTTCCTCAACTGCAAAATAAGAATAATAGTATCTACCTCCTACAGTCGTTGTTAGGATTAGATGAGATATTTATAAAGCACTTGGCATAATGCCTGGCACAGTGGAGGAATTTACTAAATGTGCGTTACCCTGCAATCTGCTAGGTTTTACTGTTATCTCCTACCTATTTGACAACTCCTTCTCAGTCTTGTTTTCTGGACATGACTGGATCAGGATTGGCTGAAGTTGGATCAGAGGCAATCCACAATACTGAATCTCATTTCCATGTCTCTCGCCCCATCATTCTGATCTTATAGGGCAGAGGCATCAAAGTGCCGGCCCACTTGCCTGCCAAAGCAGATTTAAATATTATTGAGAAATGCTTAACAAAATAAATAAAAATGCCATATGAAATAGGTAATATTAATGTGTGGTTTTCTAAGATAATATGCTGCCTGCAGGAATCCTTCTATTTGACACCACTGTTCTAGGGGCTCTGTCTCCCCTTTCCTGCTTCTTGCCCCAGTTACAAATACTCCCAGTTAAGGCTCTGAATAAAAAGATTGCCATGAAGCTTGAGGGACCGAGAGAAAACTGAAAATGAATTTGTACTGGACCAATCCAGTACTGTTATTACTTTCATTAGTGCTAATCGACAACTCAGGAGTAGTGGAGTGGGGCCGGGGCGGGGGGGGGAGAATAGGAAAATGTTTCGCCTTTAAGCATAGATACCAAGCTACAAAGTGTTTCAAGTTATCTTAAAAGTTCAGTGGATTATTTTCCCCTTACACTAAGATTCTTGAAGATTTCCACTTTGCTGCCATTAAATTATAATACAGATTAAGAGATTGAAAAAAACAGAAGAAAAAAAAAACAACTGGTCCAACCTCTTCATTTTACAGATAAGAAAACTGAGGCTAAGTAAAGTTAAGCAACTTGACCAGAGTTAGTATACAAACTGAAATCCTGTGATTCCAAATGCAGAAATGTATTCCTTCTACTTTTCAATGCTGCATTCTGACTCACAAAGACTCTTTTAGGCTTTTAAAAATGGTTGTTTATGAATTATTGAATCATAGACTGTTAGAGTTGGAAGGATGCAGGATATCATCTTGCTTGATCCGTTTATCATACAGATGAGGAAACTGAGGCCAAAAAGGAAATTGACTTTCCAAAGGTCACAACCTGAGCCTTCTAAGCCATCCTTTGGCAGGAGAAAACACTTCACTGACAAGCATCAATCTTTAATCCACCAGTATTATAGCTCCTGTACTTCCTAAAGTAATTTTTAAATTGTAAAGCTCCTGTTGCTTTTAAATGGGATTGTTAACCTTCTGAGTGCAGGTTCATACCTTTTTCTTTTTCTTTTCTCTCTTTGAAAGGCCAATTTGGGGAGAGGGGAAAAAAGGACTAGAAATATTGAGTTCAGTGAATTTTCTACCAATGTGATTTCTCTAGTTTGCTTTCTGATTGGGAGGAAGTTTAAAGAGAATCCTAGCAACAAGTTCACATATGACATAATAAATGATAGTACCAATGCATTAATACCTTTGTTCTTCATTCTTTGCCAGAACTATAACTAAGAAAGAGCAATGAGAGCTTTATCCTAGTATGCTGAACTTAGAAGGCACTAAAAGATTTGCAGTCCTTCAACAGCATAGAAACAATAAAGCTTGACACCTGTTTAGAAAGAAAAATCATGGGACACATAGGTGGCACAGTGAATAGAGCACCGGCCCTGGAGTCAGGAGGACCTGATTTTAAATCCAGTCTCAGACACTTGACACTTAACTAGCTGTGTGACCTTGGGCAAGTCACTTAACCCTGATTGCCTTCCAGAAGGAAGGAAGGAAGGAAGGAAGGAAGGAAGGAAGGAAGGAAGGAAGGAAGGAAGGAAGGAAGGAAGGAAGGAAGGAAGGACACATAAAACAGGAAACTATCAGACGAACTGCTTCCCAAGTAAACTTTTTCCTGACCAGTCCCATCTCCTGTTGCTCCCCCTGCCCCACCCTACTCTACCCTGCTCTGCATTCATCCCCCTCTCCCAATTAAAAGCTTAACCTGTGACCACTTATATGTAGCTTGCTCCAAGAATGGTTTATGTTGTCCAAGGTGCAAAGACTGACAGTTACTGCTCCACCCTTGTTCTTTCCTGGTTGACATGTCCAATTACAGGTGTATCAGTTTGTGATTAGATCTGGCACAATTTTAATCAAGTACGGGGGGGGGGGGATTGGGGGGGGAGAAGCAATACTAATTTTCAGTCTCATCTTCCTCTTCAGTTTGAAACAACCAGACAAAAGACTCTCCTCCTTCCCTCCCCCCCACCAAAAAAAGAAGGAAGGATAAGAACCCTGGCACAGCTTTAGCTTTAACCATCTTTGAGACTTAATTCTCACCAGCAGCAATCTAGCAATACCATTCCACAGATGGCATGGTGCCTGGCAGATGTTAGATCTTAACTTGAGCTAGGAAACTGGCATAATTCCTGGAGCAGTGTGAACCCCAGAGCTTGGGCTCACTAGAGAAGGCTACTTCTTGCTCATCTTATATTACACATCCCTTCTGGTGGTACCAAAGGAACTGAGAAACAATCAACACCTCTGAAGGAGTTATTTAAAGAGGACATATGTGCCATTTGGGCTATTTCTGGAAGACCTTTAGTAGCTTTCTGAATGGATTTTTTTAAAGATAGCATTTTTTTCTTTATTCGAGCTTTGTCAAATGTGTTTGTGCAAATTCCAAACATGAAATTTAAAGGATTTTTATCTTGGGAAGCAGAAACCTGTGTAGTTGATGTGACTCATGTGACCCACGGTAAGATAACTCAGACAAATAACAGAGAAAATGCAAAATTTTGGTTTTCTAGGGAAATGCCCAGTTCCCTCAAAGGGAGTTCATTTTTTTTTTTTTTTGCTTTTTGGCGGGCAATTGGGGTTAAGTGACTTGCCCAAAGTCACACGGCTAGTAAGTGTGTCAAGCATCTGAGGCCAGATTTGAACTCAGGTCCTCCTGACTCCAGGACAGGTGCTCTATTCACTGGGCCACAGAGCCACCCCGAGGGGAGTTCATTTTTTTTTTTTTTTTAGAGCGCATGTGTCCAAGGTTTAATTTCTCTCAAACTGACTTGACATGCATTGCATGGGAGTTACAGTGCAAAACTGGGTCCCCCTAATGGGGCCAGTTCAGAACTGGCTCAATTTGGAATTGGGGGGTACATAGTTATATGTTCTTCAAAGAGTAAGTGTTCACAAAGGGTGCCAATCAATTCTGGTCCACATGCTGAGAGGTGGGCTATTATTAAAATGAGATCTTGAGCATGTGACTTAAGCCATGTAATCCTGATGAGAGACATCAACTTCCATATCTCGTGTCTTGAAAATAGGGAGGAAACAGTATTTTCTCATACCTCTCTTCTCAGGCATCTCTTCCTTCTTGTGTCTGGATGTCAAATTTTCTATTCAATTCTGGTTTTTTCCTCAGGAATGCTTGAAAGTCCTCTATTCCACTGAATGACCATATTTTCCCCTGAAACAAAATACTCAGTTTTGCTGGATAGGTGACCCTTGGGTTCATTCCCAGCTCTTCTGCCCTCTGGAATATCATATTCCATGCCCTTCAATCCCTCAGTGTAGAAGCTGCCAGGTCCTGTGCTATTCTGATTGTGTTTCCACAATATTGAAATTGTTTCTTCCTGGCTGCTTGTAGTATTTTCTCCTTGATCTGGGGATTCTGGAAACTGGCTATAATATTCCTGGGAGTTTTCTTTTTGGGATCTTTTTCAGGAGGTGATTGGTGGATTCTTTCCACCTCTATTTTGCCCTCTGGATCTAAAACATCAGGGCAGTTTTCCTTGAGAATTTCTTGAAGGGTGATTTCTAGGTTCTTTCCTTGATCATGGCTTTCAGGTAGTCCAATAATTTTTAAATTGTCTCTCCTGGATTGATTTTCCAGGTCAGTGGTTTTTCCCATGAGATATTTCACATTGCCTTCTAATCTTTCATTTGTTTGGATCTGCTTAACAGCATCCTGATTTCTCATAAAGTCATTAGCTTCCATTTGCTCCAGTCTAACTCTGAAAGAATGAATCTCCTCAGTGAGCTTTTGATATTCTTTTTCCATCTGGCAAATTCGACTTTTTAAGGCATTCTTCTCCTCATTGCCCTTTTGGACCTCCTTTGCCATTTGAGCTAGTCTATTTTTTAAGGTGTTGTTTTCCTCAGTCAGGCTGTTGACCCTCATTTCATACTTTTCCTGCATCCTTCTTATTTCTCTTTCTAATTTTTCCTCCACTTCTCTTATTTGATTTTTAAAGTCCTTCTTAAGGTCCTCTATGGCCTGCAACCCGCTCATGTTTTCCCCTGGGGCTTCTGGAGCAGGACTTCTGACCTCACAGTCCTTTTCCCGCTCTATGCCCCCAAAATAGGAGTCTAGGGTTGCATTTTTCTGTTTCCTTTGCCTTGGCATGTTGCCACTTAATTACTTGACTTTGGGGCTTGTTGCCACACTATGGCTTTAAGGCCAGCTAGAGGAATTTTCGTCCCGAACGTGTGGGGGGCAATTTCTGTTTCTGGCAAGCTGTAAACCCACCCACGACTTCCACCCTAGATCACAATCCAGATCCAGGGAGGTTAAAGCAAGAGCGATTACCACCCAAGACTGATCGCCGGATCTCCCTACAATTAATTGCAGGCCAGGAGCTGGAGCTGCGTCTGAAAACTACAAAATGGCATGTCTCCTCAGAGGCTTCTAGCCCCCAGGGGAGGAAGCTGACGCATTCCCCAAATACAGGTCCCAAAGTCCATAGGACACTAACCTCTGTCCTAGGCATGTCTATGTTGATAATTCTGGAGTCGCCACAGCTCTTGGTGTTCTGGGGTTCCTCCAGCCGGCTGCTGGCCCTGCCGCCCTGGGGCTAAAACCTCGGCTCACGGGGACCTCAGCTCTGGCTCGGCTCAGCTTCCCACGCTCTGCCAGCTCCCAGACTGCTGCGCTGGTCCTTCCTGCAGGGCTGCTGGGCTGTCCTCAGCAGGAGGTTAGCTTCTCTGTGTCATTCTGTGGGTGCTGGGGCTCCAGAAGTTGTTCAGAGTCCCCTTTTACATAGTTTGGGGGAAATCTGGGGGCAGAGTGGCTTGGATGAGCTGTTTCTACTCTGCCATCTTGGCTCCGCCCCCCGGGGAGTTCATTCTTGTTGAGAAAAGCACAAGAGTCTGATTTTGGATAAAGCAGAGCCAATAAAGTGAACAAAACTCTAATGCCTCTTCTTTGCCCCTGCCCCCCTTTCTAATTTTATCAGTGTGAGGAATTCCTTGTCATGGAAACTCCTTCCAGGGATGCAAATAACCAACGTGTCACTAACTTATATTCTCTATAATCAATAACATTAAACTCAGAGAGCTTAATGGGGGCCTTGATAAATTAAGTGACCACCCCATACTTGCCCACTAGTAGGTGTCAAAGGCAATAAATAAACCTACTCTTCCTGACTCCAAGTTCAGTCTTCTATCAGCAAATCCATGTTGCTTCTCAAAGTCAAGCTGCATAGAAATCTATTAAATCATCACTCCCTTAAAAATGTGCTATGGACCTAAAGATCTGATCTGGCACGATTTGAATCAAGTACCTCTGTAAGGTAAGCCTGCTAGAAATACTGCAGAAGTTTCTTAGGGCTACTCCAGGAGATGAAGCTTCCAGAATCGACCTCAGTTAAGCCTCACTCTAGTCCTAGCCTCCCCACAAGGGAGCAGATCAGATTCTCAGGAGTGTCACCAGGGATTTGTCATGCTCTAGGTTTCTCTTCCCATAGTTCCTATCTCTGAACTTCTTCCTGATCATTGAAACCTCTATCCAAAGGACAAAAGGTGATAAAAAGAAAATCTGCTTGTTTTGCTATTTATTAGCAAATTTGGGGAGCAGCAAGGTGACACAGTGGCTAGAGTGCTGGCCTTGGAGGAAGACTCATCTTCCTAAGTATAAATCTGGCCTCAGACACTTGCTAGCTGCGTGACCCTGGGTAAGTCACTTACCTCTGTTTGCCTCAATTTCCTCATCTGTGAAATGAACTGGAGAAGGAAAAGGCAAACCCCTTCAGTGTCTCTGGAAGATCCCAAATGGGGTCAGAAAGTTGGACATGACTGAAATAACTGTGCAAAGCAAAAAGCAACTCTGAAAGTAATTAGATCTGAAGGACCAAATACTTCCAGAGAAGTATTAGAGATGTACAAAGTTCATTTATTCACACTATTAATAATAATCTATTGTTAGCATAACTAACTGGGAAATTTAAATGATCAGGAATAAAAAAACCTGGGTTCAGGTCTTAGTCTCAATATTTACTAGCTATGTGACCTCAGCAAATCACATTACCTCTGAGCTCTATCATTCACATCTATAAAGGGGAGATGACATTGTCTGTTTCCTTATTTCACAAGAGTATTGTGAGGATAGGTTTTATTAGCATTGAAATGCTATGTAACCAGGAGGCTTTTTCCTTCAAATAGGACCACATAAAGGACACAATTCAGTAGAAAGTTTGTTGGCTTTGGAATCAGAGGAGTCACATTCCAATCTCTGCCCTGTCACTTAAGACCTCCATGACCTTGGGCAGTAATATACTTAATCATGCTGGGTCGATTTTCTCATCTGTAAAGTGAGTGGATTGAACTAAATGTTTCCTAAAATGCCTCTAAGTTCTAAATCTGTGATCCTATGACTATACTCCAGGACCCCAAAATAATGAAACATATCATGAAGAAATCCCTTATTCAATAAAATTAATTTCCCACATGTGCAAAGAACTCTAATTTCCTGTATGACTTTAAGGACCTCATTTTTACACCCTCCAAATGTCAATTTCTTCATCTACAAAACCATCTGGAATAGTCTACGTTTATATTATGAAAAACCTACTAGGTTTTTAGATGGGAGACAAAATTAAAATATGGAAAATCCTCAGGGAAGAAAAAGAACTGACCTAATGATTGATTCACATATGTAAGGGGTGGGGGTGGGAGGTAGACTAAGAAACTTGGAATACTTATAATGGAAACAAAAGTTCTAAAACACATGGCAGATCCCAAACGAGTGAATTTGCCAAAGTTAGCCCTAAACCAAGATGGAATAGATAATTACCTATATGATATTATTTGAAAATCTTACTTGCCCCAAGATATCTCTCACACTAGTCAATTGCTGGTTGCTAAATTTCTGTCATTACAACTTTTGGATTTAAATACTGTCCCTTTCCCCTTCAAATGGTACTATCTCTGAAAGAAGTAACTATTAATACTATAGCGTAAATTAATTTTCTTTTTTTTTTTTTGGAGGGCAATTGGGGTTAAGTGACTTGCCCAAAGTCACATGGCTAGTAATTGTGTCAAGTGTCTGGGGCCAGATTTGAACTCAGGTCCTTCTGACTCCAGGGCCAGTGCTCTATTCACTGCGGTAAATTAATTTTCAAATACTTCCAATTAGACAGCTGGCTAGGGAATAAAACAAGGGTTTTGTTTATTTGTTTGTTTAGTTTTTTTTTTTTTAAGAAAATAGATGAATAGGCCCAAATGTAGTATTGTCATTTCTAGAATTTAGAGCACAGGTGACAAGGAAAGTGTCAAACTGTGAACAATAGGCAATAGTCCAGACAGGTGAACAGTTGGTATCAGGGAGATCTGTGAGCAGGTAGTGGGTACCAGTCCAAAGAATCTGGATTGAGACTAGTCTCCAGTCCTTAGAAAGACTGGAATTGTGCCTTGGAGAGAAAAGGGAAAGGGGGAGAATGGAACATATGGAGACAAGGCAGGGTACCAACTTCTGGACCTGGGGTACAAGTCAGTCATATTTTCAAAGGAATAAGGCTAGATCCCAATTATTAGAATCCAGATGCAAAGACAGAGTGAGGCCAGTAATAAGACCATTGAACCACTAGTTGTTGGCCTAGGGCTCCCCTGAGTAGCAGCAGGATTGACTCCAAAATTTGGGGAAAGACTGACTCCACAGGTGGGAGATTAATTAGCCCCCAAAGTGGAGTTTAGAAAAATTTGGTTACAAGTTCTAAAAGAAATGCTTACTGTGGTGCTTTCCAGAGCACGAATAAGGGGAACAAGAATTTATATAGAACCTTCTAAACACCAGGTACTGTGCTAAGAGCTTTACAAATATTATCTCATTTGATCCTCACAACAACCCTGCAAGGTAAGTGCTATTATTATCCCCATTTTACTGTTGGGGAAACTGAGGTAACTAGAGGTTAAGCGACTGACCCAGGACCACACAGCTATCAAGTGTCTGAGCCTGATTTTAAACTCAGGTCTTCCTGACACTTTATCCACTGCATCACCTGGATGCCTAGGAGGGGAATTATACTAGCCAGCCCAGGGTAGCCAAGAGCAGAATGAGGTCCCTAGGCACCTTAAGGAAAGAGTAGAAGTAAACTAAGAAAGGAAACAGAAGTCTGTCAAAACACAGTCTAACTCATAACTTTGCCAATGGACAATCTTGAAATTAGTAATATGGCTCTCATATTATTTTTTTCTGAACCTAAGAAATAAAACAAGAATTTCTATAACAGGTTAGGCAAAAAATGTGATTGTATATGTATATGTGTAAAACCATTCTATACACACTTCTATTTATTCATTCTTTTTCTAGATAAACATAGTATCTACCTTCATAGGTCCTTTGTAATTAATTTAGGTATTTATAATAGCTAAAACGACTCATTCACTCCAAGTTCTTCTTAAAACAATATTTTTGTTACTGTATACAATGTTATATTCTTTTTTTTGGAGGGGGGAAGACAGGGCAATTGGGGTTAAGTGACTTGCCCAAGGTCACACAGCTAGTAAGTGTTAAGTGTCTGAGGTCAAATTTGAACTCAGGTCCTCCTGATTCCAGGGCCAGTGCTCTATTCACTACAATGATAAATTCTTAAAACAAATATGATTCTGGGGTGTTCTAAAAGGAATGTGAGAGAATCAGCTAATAAATCAGTCAATCAATCAACTTTTATTAAACACTTCCTATGTGCTAGTAGCTGTGTTAGGTGCTGGGGATGTAATGATAAAAATGAAACAGTAGGGCGGCTAGGTGGCACAGTGAATAGAGCACTGGCCCTGGAGTCAGGAGGACCTGAGTTCAAATCCGACCTCAGACACTTAACACAAAAACTAGCCGTGTGACCTTGAGCAAGTCACTTAACCACAATTGCCTCTCCAAAAAGCAAAAAGAAAAGAAAAAGAAACAGTATTTGTCCTAAAGGAGCTTGTATTCTGCCAGAGGAAACAACATGAATATCTATTTATCCATAAAACTTATCAAAAACAGAGCTGGAAAGTAAAACTTGGCAACATTCAACAATGGTCAGGCAACATTAGGGTAATTTCAAATAATTCTTTTCCATTTCCCTTGCCCTTGGTTGTCCCATAGTCATTAACATTACTGAAAGATCACGTGCCTTCTTTCTAGTAACTAGTCAGTGTTAAAGCAGAGACCACAACCTGGGCTCCATATTTCTAGTTCAGTCTATCTAGTAAGGAACTAGGTGGTGTAGTTGGCAGAGTACTGGACTTTGTACCAGGAAGACCTGAGTTCAAATGCTGTCTCGGTCACTAATTGTAACCGTAGGCAAGTCCCTTGATTTCTCTCTGCCTCAATTTCCTCTTCTATACAATGGCTCGAACCCCTACATCAGAGAGTTATTATGAGGATCCAATATGATAATAAATATAGAGTTCTCTGCAAACTTTAAAACCCTATGTTAATGCTAGCTATTATTGTCATGATCATTGTTATTTTCTTCTAGACTGTATATTTTGTAGCCTTAGATATTCTATAGTCTCAGTATAGGTTTATCTATAATAGATGAGGTCTCAGCTTCTGAAAATTTAACTTTTTACACATTCCAAGTTTAGAGTAACTGCACTGGGAGCCATCTGCCACCAAACGTCTGGTCGAGCTTGGACCCTATCCATCTCTGCCAGGTGCATGATAGTCACACACTCTGAAAACTCTAATGCCAAAATTATATGTTCATCAAGAACCTTGGTTTCCAAATTGATCCAATTAAGAAATATTTTTAGAACTCCACTTAATTTTTCTAGGACCCAAACTTTAAATATTAGTGTCATCATGCAATCAACAATCTTGCAGTTGTAATCCAATTGGCTGTGGTTTAGAAATTAAAGTCTTGGGGTGGCTAGGTGGCGCAGTGAATAGAGCGCCGGCCCTGGAATCAGAAGGACCTGAGTTCGGAGCCGGCCTCCGACACTTAATCCGCACAAACAAAAACCTAGCCGTGTAACCTTGGGCAAGTTACTTAACCCCAATTGCCGTAAAGGGGCGGCTAGGTGGCGCAGTGAGTAAGAGCGCCGGCCTCGGAGTTGGGATGACCCGAGATCAGATCCGGCCTCAGAAAAATGAGCACCCACGCATAAATCAAATGACTAGCCGTGTAACCTTGAGCAAGTTACTTAACCCCAATTGCTTTTAAAAAAAAAAAAAAAAAAAGAAATTAAAGTCTTGTACTCCGGGGTTTCATGTTTTTGTTGATGTAATTAAAATACACATATTGCTACACTATTTTTTAACAGTGAATTTTTTTAGACATCCTGTTCACAGACATGCTTCTCATCTTTACTTGGCTAAAATTAGTGACAAATATTCAAGGAGTTTTACTCTTGTACAAAGAGAGATGGATACCAGAGAGCTGATTCATTGCATTCTTATTGCTGCCTCTGAGAACAAGGGATAGAAGATACCCTAACTAGTATTCAAATGTCCTTAAAAATTTACAAGGGTGGGTGGCTAGGTGGGCAGTGAATAGAGCACTGGCTCCAGAATCAGGAGGACCTGAATTCAAATGTGACCTCAGACACATAACACTTACTAGCTGTGTAACCTTGGGCAAGTCACTTAACCCCAATTGCCCTGCCTTCCCCCCTTGAAAGAGCAAAAGAAATTTCTAAGGATACTGGTCTTATATGGAAGTCATTTCTCCTCAGAGATTTCAAATCTCTTGAGAGAAAATATCATTTTTTTTAAAGCAATTGGGGTTAAGTAACTTGCTCAAGGTTACACGGGTAGTCATTATTTATGCGTGGGTGCTCATTTTCTGAGGCCGGATCTGATCTCAGGTCATCCCAACTCTAAGGCCGGCGCTCTTACTCACTGCGCCACCTAGCCACCCCTTTAGGGCAATTGGGGTTAAGTAACTTGCCCAAGGTTACACGGCTAGGTTTTTGTTTGTGCGGATTAAGTGTCTGAGGCCGGCTCGGAACTCAGGTCCTTCTGACTCCAGGGCCGGTGCTCTATTCACTGCGCCACCTAGCCACCCTTAAATATCATTTTTTTTTACTTCATCAAATTGCCTGCTCTAGTATTGCATGCATGAGACTGTGTAGAATATAGGAATGAACTCTGTTCTAGGGCTAAGAAAATCCAAGTTCTAGTACAATGTTTAACAATGAGCTCACTGTGATACTTAGCAAATCAAGTCATCTCTCTAATTCATTCCTTCATTTATGAAGTACCAGGATTTGTTCAGATTTTTTCTAAGATTCCTTCTTGCTCTGATATTTGGTGGCAGAGTAGATACTTTATAAATATGAATTAAATCATCCAGGGACTGTAACCTTATTCTTCCACTCTTTTGCCTTGCCAAGCTCCTTTAGTTGTGAACATTCTGTAATGTTTTCATCAAAGTTTAGAAGCCCCCTAATATTTCAACCAGAAACTTTCTTCAATAAGTTTGTTTGAATTGTTTGAAGAAAGGTTTTCTTTCCTTTGGATGCAATGCATCTACCTGCCCACCTTCTCATTACCTTTGTATACTAGCAACCATATAGGAAGATAGCTCGGAGAAGCAATGGACTAGGAGTCAGGGCAGACCTGACTTGTAAACCTGCCTCAAATACTTGTTAGCTTGTAAGTCTCAGAAAATCAGTCTATTCACCTCAGTTTAATCATCTATAAAATAGTGATAATAGTAGCTAACTCCCAAAGCTGTTGTGAAGAGCCAATGAATTAATATAAGCAAAGTGCTTTGCAAACTTATGCTCAAAATGCTAATATTTATATGGTACCCTGACCTTATTCACCTCCCACAACAGATGTACTAGAACTTCCTTGTGAACCCAAAGGGATTTCCTCTGATTTTTTTAGAGTGCCAATTATAGATACTTGCTGAGTAAAAGACTAGAGTTCATTATTCAGGCATCAGGAAAGAGGGTCAACAGAGAAGAACAAAGGGTCCTGAGCTAATATATACCTCCACAGTCTCATGTATGGAGATCCAAGGATTTTTTTCCCGTGACTCTTTCTTCCATGTAGTTTTCTATAAATGTAGAAATAGATTTATTTATAGTATGTATCCCAAGGTGCTTTTCACATATCTAATTAACCAGTGACCCCTATGATAGCTCAGGAACACAAGGAGGCATCAGGCCTGGCTGAATATTTTGGAACTGTTCAAAGAATGACCCAAACAATGATGGATGCCCAGGGTGAGGATGCTTAAAAGTGAATGTGAACATCTGTGCCTGTCATTTAAAGATTTTCTTAGTTCAGGAACATCTTATAAAGGCTTTTAAATGAATTAGAGTTAGGTAGAAACATATCTGATCTGTGAACATCAATGACATGTATAGAAAGACAACTTTTACTTCCTGGACCATATTTTAAAATTTTATTTTAGGCCATTCAAATGTCAGAAGGAATATACATTTTTGAGGAATGGAGGAGAATTTGACCTATAGTGTTGGGAATACAGTCCATGACACTCAGAAATGTTTCCATCCTCTAAATCAGCCTCTTCCCATCTGGCAGACCTTGCTACTTTCTTTGAAAAATGAATGGAACTGAAAGGGCTATGGCTGTTTTTCAAGACTGCAATTTAATGTGGCCTGCTTTCTCATGCCTGGACCAAGCTTCACTGCTTGTTGTACTGAGACCATCAGGTTGTCCAAAGAGTGGTAATAATTACTTTAGAGGAGACATGAAAAATACCAAGGGTATGCCTGGGAATCTGGCTTAGAATGGCAGCCAGAAGAGCTAAAGATCTTTGGGCATACAAAAACTAATGGGATTCATTTTAGTATACAGGTACCCTGAGAACTATAGAAAGGATCCTTACACTTCACAATGTGACATTCCTTTCTCCACGTCCATGCTTTCCTCTCCTCACAATTTCTCCAAATGAGAGAGATGCCGGAGAAATGCTGTGAATGGTAGTCTAACATGGAGCCCTCAGAAAAATATTTATTCATTTTTATATTTCTCTGGGATAGGAAGTAGAAGCAAAGTAACCTCATAGAAAGAGGATTGTATTTGGAGTCAGAGAAGCTGAATTCTAATCTTGACTTTGATATTTAACCTCTTTATGGTTTTACATAACTCACTTAACCATCTCTCTGCCCAGTTTTTCCAACTGAGAAAAAAGAGAAGACGTTGGACTAAATGATTTCTAGATTCTATTTGAATTCAAAATGCCATTATACATAAGGTAGCAAGTACAATTTTTAATTTTTCACTTCCATATACATGTTATTGTTTAGTCATGTCTGACTCATTACCCAATTTGGAATTTTCTTGGCAAAAATAGTGGAGTCATTTGCCATTTCCAGCTCATTTTACAGATGAGGAAACTGAAGCAAAGAGGGTTAAGTGACTTGCCCATGGTCACACAGCTTCTGTATGAGGCTGGATTTGAACTCAGATCTTCCTGACTCCAGGTCTAACACTCTGTCCACTGTGCCACCCACATCCCCATATAAAGGAAAGGTCTAATTAGAATGTAATCTCCTTGAGCCTGAGGATAATTTCATTTTTATGTTTGGATCCCAAGTGCCTGACATAGTTCCTAAAACATAGTAGACACAAAATAGATGTTTTTTGATGGATTAACTGATTGATCAATTAATTGAAAAAGAGGATTATATATGGAGGCATGAATCTATTATGCAAACCTTGTGGGTTTATATCATCAGTATACATCAGTTTTAACAAAGTAGTACCAAAACTGTCCTTCTGTCTGTTCTTTTGGAATTTCCTTCTTCTGTGTATATTGTTTATAAGTTTCATTTAATGCTCTTTTCTACTTTTTGTTGCATTACTATGATGACCCTCCATTTCTCCCATAGTCCTCCTCCTTTTCAGAGCAATACAATTTTCCTATTTTAAGAATTCTTTAATCAGATTTTTTTCACCTTGAAAAACATTTTTTATTTTAAAAATTATTTCCTGGCCCTTTTTATATTAACAGGGACAAAGTATCTTTTCATGTTCCTTTCTGGTTAACTAATTATTGCAATTTGAGGCACCAATACATTTACCCCCTTCTCTCTACTACCTTCCTTCCTCTAAATAAACACAATAAACAGATCAATTGATAGATAAATAGCTAGATAAATGAATGAATGAATTATTTAATGAGTCTTTGATCTGTAAAATAACTGCTGTACTATAGCAGATGATAGCTAAATAATAGATGACAGAAGACCACTGGCCCCACAAATTAAATTGTTAGAAAATAATTGGGGGCAGCTAGGTGGCACCAGTGAGTAGAACATTGGCCCTGGAGTCAGGAGGACCTGAGGTCAAATGTGACCTCAGACACTTAACACATACTAGCTATGTGACCTTGGGCAAGTCCCTTAACCACAACTGCCCTACCCTCCCCCCTCCAAAAAAAAAAAGAGAAATTAAAAAAAGAAAATAATTGACATGCCAGTGCATGAATGAGAAAGCAAGCCTAGAATGTCAATTTGACATATGAAAAGTGCATGGCTTAGTCTTTTATTTGAAGACTCTAGGGAGGAAAATTACAAGTTGAGGCCATGATACTGGCAAGTGCTAGATGCTTCTCACTTCCTTGCCAGTCTTTTGATAAATGAACTTGGGTAAGTCTCTTCCCCTAGATAGATCTTGCTTTCTCCAACCAACCTTCAAGGTTATACTGGTCTATAAATAATTTTAAGACTCTCAGAAGAAAGTCAAATGCTTTTGTAAAGTAGAAATGGCTCTGTCTTTGGATATCGATGCTCTGGGTTCAAATTCCAGCTCTAATGTTTCCTCTCTGTGCAACTTTGGGCAAATCCCCAGCTTCACTTTCCTCAACTACAGAATGAAAGGCTGAGCTAATGGCCTTAGAGTTCCCTTACAGTTTATATCAGTTATCCTATAGATAATTAGTCACCAAGTGAATCATCTTTGAGGTAAATCAATTATTTTGGCCATATAAGTGTCAGGGTTTCATGCAATCAATTAGCTTAGCTACACAATCAATGCATTTTGATCACAAATAACAATGATGATGATAATGATGATGATGATGGTGATGGTGATGATGATGATGATGATGATAAGAATAATACCCTGCATTTGTGTAAAGCTTTATCATTTTCAAATTTGACCATATTATTTCATCTAATTTTCAGAACAGCCCTTGTGATATAAGCAATAATTTTGAGTAAGAGGAAAAGCACCGTACCAGCTAAAGAAGTAAAAAAAAAAACAGGATTTGAGTCAAGATTTGAAGGAAACTATGGCTTTAACAAGTGGGGTGAAGAGGAAATGTATTCTAGGCATGAAAGATAGCATATGCAAAGGCACAAAGGGAGAAGAGAAAATTTGGTGGGTTGGAAACAAGTAGATCAATTTGCCTGAAACAGAATGTGTGAAGGAAGATAACTTATGACAAGCCTGGAAAGGTAGCCAGGAACCAGATGGCAAAGGGCTTTAAAAGCCAAACATAATAGTCTGAATTTTTATCCTAGAAGAAATAGGGACCCCTGTACACCACCTTGGCCAAGGCAGTAACATAGTCAAGCCAGTATTTAAAGATTATCCAATTACCAGCTGTGTGGAGAATAGACTAGAGAGAAGACAGAATGAAGGTCAGTAGCCTAATCAGGAGTCTAAATGAGAGCTAATAGGGGCCTGAATTGGCATTGATTAGGTACATTGAGCCCTAACTCTCTCTGTGTCTCTGTCTCTCTCTGTGTCTCTGTCTCTCTGTCTCTCTCTCTCTCTCTCTCTCTCTCTCTCTCTCTCTCTCTCATTCCTTTTTCAAAGAACAGAACATATGTAGCAGCAAGCACCCCAGCATCCCCAGAGTGGCTGCCAACACAGGTTCTTAGATCTGCTTTTCAAAAGGAAAGCAACTCAAAATGGGTTAACAAGCTTACTTTAATCAAAAAAACATATATTCAGGGGGAAAAGATCAGTACCCCGAACTTCAGAGTATACAGACAGATCAAACAGACAGGCTTCCAAATTGTCCAACCATTATCAATACCAAAATCACAGTTACCAGAGACGGAAGCATCAACATCTGGGTTTTCAAAGCCAGGAGGCTCTCAACGGCTGCCCAGAGTCTCATCTGGTCAAATCACACAACACTTCTCAAAGTGAGCCCCAAAGCAAAACCTCTCATCAGGGATTATATAGTCTTCTCCTGGCTCAGAGAATATAACCACCCTCTTGACCCACGGCCCAATCACACAGCATCAAGGTGTGGTCATTCCTGAAAACCAAGCCTCCTACCACAGGCTCCATGTGACCACATTCAGCCTATTAGGAGGCAGAGTATATTTTCAAATCAAGGAAGGTTCTCAGAGTCTTTTAAGCCAATCAAAGTCTCTTAAGCCAATCAAAGGGCCTAGGGGCAGGGAAGATCTTTAAATCTGCATTTCCATTACATTATATAGCAGAGTAGACCTAAGAGGAGATCTGATTCCTTGGGGAAAGAGTAAGTCTGTTCAGTTGTAGGCTAGAGGCATGTTGCAATCATCCAAAGAATATGGTCTTCAAAGAGAAGAGTTCCTGGACCTGAGTTCCTGATCCCATACCCCTGGATAGAAGAGAGTGGGTTTCTTGGATGATATTGAACTCATGGAAAGTTCTAGCAACTCACCTTTTAGACAGAGAAAAGGGAGTTTACAGACAGCACAAATGTAGGATTCAGCCTTCTCAAGAGAGAGAAAGGGGAGTTCCTAAATAGTGCCAACCTTGAAACCAGCTTTCCACTAAATCAAAATTCGAGAGTTTGAGAAACTAACATTCTAACTAGAGAAGAGGGCAATCCTGAGCAGCATCAACCTCCTGGAGGAAAGAGGATCATGTGTAAGGTCCCATGTCTGAAGAAGCAGCAAGACACTGAAGCCATGACATTAATGGAGCATGAAATGTGGGCTTTGCCCTTCCCTGCTATCATCCTTTATTCAAATTTTTTGATGGAAAGGAAGTTATCTCATCAGAAGTCTCGAGTTTCTTTTCCTTTTGGGAGAAATCCAGACCTTAGAGCAATAGCACAAAGCTAGGGGTCTATATGTGTCCTTGGAGGAAATGTGAGAATCACCAGAATGTTGAATCTGCTATTCCAGCAGCTCCAAGTTCATTTTCCTTAGGAGAAATATCTAAAATTCAGAGTTTAGTACTCTGTAGTGCCCTGGAAATGAAGGTGGGACAAAGAAAAGACGTAATGTTGTGTTATGATTATTTTTCTGGTTTCTCACAAGAAATACTGCTGAGAATGTTTTCTTATATATGACACCTTTAATGAAGTACTTTCTATGAAGTTGCATCATATCACTGCCCTTCTTAAGAACCTTCAGTGACTCCCTGTTGCCTGAAGGATAAAATATCAACACTTTAGCTTGGAATGTAACGTTCTTCACCATTAGGTTACAGCTTATTATTCCAGGTTCATTTCACATTATCGCCCATCACATACTCTGTGGTCCAGCAAAACTGCTCCATATACTCAATATTCCAGATATGAAGTGTAATCCCTCTTCGCTTTCACCTTGCCACAATCAAGGTTCAGGTCATGAGTCACCTGCTACTGGATGCCTCTCTTGATGTCCATAATTATTAGTATACTTTTCCTCCTCAAATTGTAATTTACATACATATCTAGTTATATGCTGTATCCTCCAATAGAAAATAAGCTTCTTGAAAGCAAATCTTCCTTTTTATTTAGTCTTTATAACTCCAGAGTCTTATTTGGTACCTTTCACATAATAGGCATTTATTGAACACTTTTTTTTTTTAGATTGAATTTAGGGGCTAGTCTTGTGACTTTTGCATTTTCTGTTCATTAAAATAAATTCATATAAAAACATATATAAATTGTTTCTTTTGTTATTCAGTCATTTAATTCATGTACAACTCTTTGTCACTCCAGTTGGTGTTGGCAAAGATAAGGGAATGGTTTGCCATTTCTTTATCCAGCTTATTTTACATAAAAGGAAACTGAGGCAAACAGGATTAAATTACTCACCCAGGGTCACATAGCTAGCAAGTATTTTAGGGCCAGATTTGAACTCAGGAATATGATTCCTCCTGACTCCAGGCCTGGACTCTACCCACTGAGTCACCTAGCTGTAACCTTGCATGCTTAAATTAGATCTAGAGATTCCCTTGCTCATAGCTATGGAGATTTACTCGTGAATTTTATTTAATTTATATGTGGAAATTTCCCATAATGGTCTCATTAAGTGTAAAATGAACCAGATTGAATAATTCAGGGGCCTGAACATAGTATATTGACCAGTTTTTATATTTACTAGTTTTATTATTAACCAGTTTCAAGATAGCAGGAGAATACAACAACCATTCAACACAATTTATAAGACAGACATTCAATATTTGGAATCAAGACCTAAGTTGGAACCTCTAATCTGCTACTTCCTACCTATGAGACCTTAATTAATTTTCTTAAATTCTAAGTGTCATAGTTTCCCTGTGCATAAAATAAGGGTAGAGGCCTAGATCACTCCTAATATTCCTTCCAGCTCTGACAGCCCACAATATTCCATTAACAGTAGTTGAGAGATTTAGAAGGTTGGTGTAATAGAAAAGACGCTGGCTCTGGAGTCAGATGACCTGAATTCCAATCGCACTGGTGATTTGCATTCAAATTCTACCCAATTCATTTAATTTCTTTGGGCCCCAGTTTCTTCATCTATAAAATGAGAAAGTTGAAGTAAATTGCCTTTGAGGTGTTTACCAGATATGAAACTCCATATCTGTGAAATTCTGGCTGAACTTACTGGATAGGACTGGAATGGAGGAAATATAAAATAAAAATTAAAAGAATCACTTTATTAGACCTATTACAAAATGCAACATATGGAAACAAGTAAAACAAAATTAATTTAAATAATTAATTGTAGTCAAATTTTTAATATATAAATTGCATCTTACCTTCCAGTAACAAATATAGGTATTCAAATATAGAGAAAAGAAAAATGAACAATCAAGATAAACTCCTCACACTCCCCAAAATATAAAAGATTGTACATTTGTTTACAAGTTTATTTTTGTTATTGAGTAGATAAAGTGCCAGCTTTGAGGTCAGAAAGAACTGGGTTCAAATTCTCATCTGACATATTAGCTGTATGATCATGGTCAAGTCACTTAGCATTTTACTGTCCAGGAAAGCATTTAATAATAAGTTACATACAATCTTCATTGGAACAAGGAATTTCTACACTTGGAAATTACTCGCACTGATAAAATTACAATACATACACACACAAAATCTATCAGACAGCCGAAAAGATGTGCATTTTGACTTTAACACAAAAATGTTCACACCATCCTTCTTGCTTTTGCAATCGTTTTTTGACTGTCTTTTCTATCAAAAGAAAGTTGTTCTCATCTTTAATATTATAGTTGTAGTTAGTGTTTATATTAGTCTTTAAGGTCTTTACTCATTTCGCATCACTTCATATGTCTTATATTTCTTTGAATCCTTTATAATCAGCATTTCTTACTAAGCAATGCTATTCTGTTATATACTATATCACGTCATTCAACCATTCTTCAATTATTGCTTAACAGGTTTTTGCTCCTACAAATAGCATTGTTTATAATTATATTTTATAGATAAGTCTTTTTTTCTCTAGTCAATAACCTCCTTGAGTTATGATCGCAATAGTAGTCAAAGAACATATAAATCTTTGTAACTATCGTTATATACTCATATTGCTTTAGAAAAACTACAACCATATCAGCATGAATTTTTCATCTTTTATTATGTGTCAATTTTATGGGAGTCAGGTGGAATCTCATAGTTGTTTTAATTTACATCGTACTGTTTAATAACTATTATGAATATTTATGTGGTTATTAAAATTTTGTGTCTCTTTTTCAAAGAATTGACTACATCCTGTTACCACTCATCTACAAGAATATTTCTTATTCTAATAAACATTGAATTCAGATTTTTGTCAGAACTGATTCAAAAATTTTTTTAAGTTTCTGTTTTCCTTCTCTTCTATATGTTGCTTTTGTTATGTGAAAGATTTTTATTTTTACTTAATCTATTTTTGTCTCATAATTTCATCCAAATTAGAGCTTGTTAAAAAATTTATTCTCTCCTCACAGTTGTGAAAGATACAGCACTTCTTTGTACTCTATATTTTTATGGTGATTTTAAAAAATATGTTTGAATCACTAATTCATTTGAAATTAATTACATTCTTTTCTACCTAGCCAACATTTTAACTATTTCATCCTCATAATCCTTAAATAAGATAATTAACATCAAACTCACTGCCCATCTCTGATGAGGACCTTATTGTTCATGGCATTATGTCAAATATTCATTTCTCAAAAAAGCTTCTCAGAATTATTTTCTGAGCTCCAGTGCTGATTACTTATGATAAACAAGATCTTGTAATGTTGCCTGCATTGTCTTAAGGTAATTATTTCTAGAAGCCCCACAGATGCAAAATCATATAGTGTTGGGTATGGAAGTCATCTAATCTAGAGGTGTCAAATATGGGGAAGCAGTGAGGGACCTGGCAGCACACAGTCAGCAATGCTCCTAAACCAGATTAAAACATAATTGAGAAATATTTAACAAAATATTTCAAAACGATAAAAATTAGATAATATCACATTTTAAGCTGTCAACATGTATCCTACAAGGATCTTATGAAGGGGTGGCCCCTGTTTCTATTTGAGTTTGATACCACAGATCTAGTCTACCTCCCTTACTTTGCAAAGGAAGAAGTTAAGGCCCAAAGAACTGAAATTATTTGTCCAAAGATCACTCACACCTTTGGATGTGGAACTAGAATGTCAGGCTCATTCTCAGTCCAGAGTTCTTTTTACTGTACTATGTTGTCTCTCTTCTATTGATTTTTCCACTTAACCCTTAACAAAAATCCCTGAAGTGTTGTGGATTTGGAGCACAGGCTTTGGAGTTAGAAGTTGGGTTCAAACCCTCCCTGTGTTATTTACTCTACAGATGACCCTAGGAAAGTCTTTTGCCTTCTTCGGACCTCATCTGTAAATTAAGAGAATTGAACTAGATGACCTCTAAGGCCCCTTCCAATTTTGAATCAATGATCCTTTTACTAAGGTAGCTTTGGATGTTCAATACTGCCCTCTTGTCTCAGGGAAATCTTTAAGCTATAATGATCATGTCAATCCTTGATATCTGGGTTGACCTGACTACTCTTGAGTCATGCTTATGCTTGAAACACATGCCCTCCCTGTTTTTTTTCTTATCATATCCAAGGAAAAAAGGAGATAAGGAAGATAAAAAGCACAGATATAATCCTTTTATTCTGTTGCAAAAGAAAGGAATGTCTTGATCCCAGAGTGAGAATAGGCAATCATATTCCCTGCCAACATCATCATAAATCTGACGACATCTCTCTGTGCATCATTATCTCAGATTCAAATGATTTCCATGAGACAAGAAGGCAATATGGATTATCCCACTGGTAGTGCCCCCTTGTTTTAAAGGGCAATTATAAATTCTACCCTTATGCTACCCTTTCCCTTGTCTCCTCCCAGCCCACCCTTATTGTTCTGCAAATAGAACTAGAACACATAGACAAACTCATTTTAATGTCTTTGCTTTGCAATTTCACCTAATAGTATATTTTTAGGCTTAGACCATTTCAATTCACTTCACTAGGGTTTTGACAGAGTATTATTCAACAACAGCATGCAACATACAAATAGGTATGTCCTTTTTCTGCTCCTTTTAAGAGAGTTTACCCATAGAATAATGAGTACTAGAAACTTCACCTTAATCCAAACCATACATCATTGTTACTACTATATTACTGAGTAAGGCTGATTCTAAACAAATTTGAGAAACAGGTGTTATATTTCATATTAGATGACCTCTAGAGACCCTTCCATTTCTAAGATTCAATGATTCAATAATTCTATAAACCCTGCCAAGTGCTGTTGGGCTACAGGTGTAAATCTGTGGATGGTAAAAACTCCAGAGAATGAACAAGGAAAAAGTGCCAACAAGAACCCACACAGATCCTCTATTTTGGGAACTTGCTTTTAATTTATTCTAAATCTCCAAGAATACACACAGTCCCATCTCCAAATTTTCATGCAGAGGAGTGACAGTAACTATCAAGGGTACTTTTCAGTTACAACAGCTTTTAATATTAACTCTGATGTTAATTAAAAAGTGTCTTGTCACTGCCAAAAAAAAAATTTCAACAAGTATGGAGGAGCTTCCTTATTTTTGATAGATGAGCACGGATTTATTTTAGCCAGGATGCTAAAGAATTTTTTTTTTCCACCAGCTTGGAAAGCTTGAATATTTTTGCACCTCCAAACCAACAATTTTCAAAAATTCACATTTCTGTAAAAACAAAGATGGCTACTACTATGCATGGTGTGCCAAATACATCATTTTTCCCCAATGTAGCCTGTCATCTCTCTTGGTTAAAGATAATATGTGTATGTATATATGTGTATGTGTATATACATATATACTTATGTGTGTATACACACACACACAAATCTTAGGGGAGTAACATGTTGAACCATCATTAGGCATTACAATTTAACTTGATTAGTTCAGCTAACTAGTTAACAAGTAACCAGAAAGTTTGGTGGTTTGATTTGGTTGGGTCTGGGTTTGGTGAGAGGGGGAGGGAACTCAGAGAAGGAGAATCAAGAAAATTTGAGACACCAAGAGCACCTGTCTTATAGAGAACCATAGTCAAGGTGAAAGTATTGAGCCCTAGGAAGTTAGAGAACAGAAAGAAGACACAGAAAATAAGATAGCAAAAAAGGGTGCCAAAAGCAACTTTTTGTTTCCATTTTTCCTGTAGTCAACCCTGCTCAGAAGCAGCTTAAAATTGTAGACATCACTCACATTATAAACATCTGGGTACAGATGAAATTTCCACCTTAAAAACATCTATCCCCCAGTATTTCCATTATATATAGATAGAGATATATAGATGAATGTTTCCCCAATTTCTTCATTCATTTAAAGAATGGTCTAAGGCTTCAAGAGTTGGAACAATTGCTAATAGGAAGAGGGATTGGAGCTATTTTATCTGTCTTCAGAGGGCACAACCAGGAAAAAGGTAGAAGCCACGGAGAGGCAGATTTCTCATAATTGTATGATTTCAGAGTTGAAACATCAGCCTCTGTGTAATACAATCCATACCCAAAAAGGATGTCTTCTATAACAAAGGCAATAAATAGTCAACCATCTTCCTTTTGTTAATTTTAACAGTAATTTTTAATCTGCCCCACCCATTTCTTTCTACCCTCAATTTTTTTTTTAATCCTGAGAAATAAATCCTCAATGCATAGCTACATAATCCAGCAAAACAAATTCCTACATTAGTCATGTCTGAAAATGTGTCTCTTTCTGCATCTCAAGTTCATTACATTTCATTCAGGGGGTGAGTGGTATGGTATGTTTCGTCTTTATTCTTCAGGAATCATAGTTTATCATTGAGTTGATCAGAGTTCTAAAGTCTTTCAATGTTGTTATTTTTCCTATGATGTTATTGCGGTAAAGATTATTCTCCTGTTTCTGCTCACTTTACTCTGTATCAGTTCCTTTGAAATTGCCCATTTCATCATTTCTTGTGGCATAATAATATTCCATTATACCCATATGCCATAATTTGTCTAGTCATAGCCCAATAAGAGAGAAGCCCATTGGTTTTAAATTGTGAGCTATCAGTAAAAGATCAGCTGGTAACTACACATACTTTTCTTCCTTCTTTGATTTCTTTTGGGTACCTAGTAATGGTATAGCTAGGTCAAAGGATATGCACAATTTGGTAACTGTTCCATAGTTGCAAATTGCTTTCCAGAATTCCTGGACCAAGTCACAGTTCCACCAACAGTTCACTAGTATACCTACTTTCCCACAGTTCCTCCAATATTTGTCATTTTCCCCTTTTGTCATCTTTTCACTCTGATAGGTATGAAGTAGAACCTCAAAGTTTCTTTAATTGTGAATGTATCTAATTATTAGTGATTTGGAGTATTTGGAGCATTTTTTTAACATCACTATAATCACTAAATTATTTTTTTCCTTTGAAAGTGCTCATTTATAAATTTTTATCATGTATCTGTTGTAAAATTTTTGTAAATTTTTAATTAGTTCATTCTATAGTTTGGAAATGAGAACCTTATAGAAATTTGATACAAAGATTTTTTGCAGTCATGTTTCCCTTCTAATTTAAGGCAGATGAGTGGTGCAGTAGATAGACTCCTGGACTATGAGGAAGACCAGAATTCAAAACTGGTCTTCGATATTTACCATGACTCCTTGAGCAAGTCACTTAACCTTTCTAAATCTCAATTTTATTATCTATAAAATGGAGAAGATAATAGTATCTCCCTACTAGAGTAGTTATGAAAATATGTAATGAGATAATATTTGTAAAGTGCTTTGCAAACCTTCGATCACAAAAACTTTTCAATTTTGTATAATCTAAATTGTCCATTTTATCTTATGTGATTCTCTCACTTGCTTAGTTATGAAGGTTCCTTCTATTCAGGATCCATAAGATAAATTTTTCCTTGATCCTCCAATTTATCATGTGAACATTTATATCTAGGTCATATATCTGTTGGGTGTTTGGTAAGAAATGTTACTATAAACCTAATTTCTGCCAAACTGTTCCAGGTTTTCCAGCAATTTTCCTCCAAAAATGAGCCTCCTTCACAGTAACTGGGACCCCTGGGTTAATCAAATACTATGATTTTATATTTATTTGCTTCTATAATGTTCTTTATGTAATCTGTTCAGATGATTGTCCTCTCTTTTAAAAAAAATACTAATAAATCATTTTAATGATTACTACTTTTTGGTATAATTTGAGATTTGTAACTTATGATAACACTTTCTTCCTACTTTTTATTATTATGATGAAAAAAGATTCTTGACTTTTTGTTCCTCTTTATAAATTTTATTCTTTTCTAGCTATATAAAAATATTGTTTTGGGAATTTAATACAACACTGAGTATGAGTAAATTAATTTACTGACATTTTTATCATGTTAGCTTGATTTATCAATGAACAATTAATGTTTCTCCAATAATTTATGTCTGTATTTCTGCAAAGAGTGTTTTATAGTTGGATTCATATTGTTCTTGGATACATCTTTCCCTATGCATTCCCAAATATTTTATAGCCTCTATAATTATTTTTAATTGAATTTCTCTCTCTAGTTTTTCTTTCTCAGTTTGTTGACAATAAATGAATGCTGATGATTTATATGAATTGATTTTGTATCCTCCAATTTTGCTGGATTAATTTTGATTGACTCTAGTGTTCTCTAAGTACATGATCATATTATCTGCAAAAAAGTAGTAACTTTGTTTCTTCTTTGCCTATGACTACTCCTTCAATTTCTCTTTCTCATCTTATTGCTATAGTTAGCATTTCTAGCCAGTTAAATAGTATTGGTGATTGTGCACATCTTTGTTTTGTAAACCCTGATCTTAATGAAAAGACCTCTAACTTTTCTCCATTTCATATAATGTTTGTCCTTGACTGTAGATAGATACTATTTACTATATTAAGGAAAGGTCAACTTGTTCCTATGTTTTCTAGAATCTTTAATAGAAATGATGGATAGATTTTGTCAAAAGTCTCTTCAGTATATATTACAATAATCACATTTTGTTATTTATATTATCAATATAGTTCATTATATATATATATATATATGTATATATATATATATATATATATATATATATAGTCTTCATGTTAAATCAATTCTTCATTCCTGGTATAAACTAAACCTGTTCATATTACATAATCTTTCTAATATGTTAGTGAGAACTGCACACTAATATTTTATTTAAAATTTTTGTATCAATGTTCATTAAGGATATTAGTCTGTAGTTTTATTTCTCTGCTTTATCTCTCCCTGGTGAGGTATCAAGGTCATATTATATCATAAAAAGAGATTGAAAGAATCCCTCTTTTCTGATTATAGCAAATAGTTTGTGTTATATTGGAGTTATTTATCCTTTGCACACTCTGCTTGAGGAGGCTCAGTGGAGCAGTGGAGAAAGTCTTGAACTCAGAGGGGACCAAGTGTTCAAAACCTAGTTCTGAAATTTAAAAACTGTGCAACCTTCAAATTGAGCTTAATTTCTCTAGACCCAGATTTCCTCATCTACAAAATGTGGAAAGAGCAAAGGCTATATTCAATGACTTCTAAGGTCCTTTCCAGCTCTAATTCTATAATCCTCTAGGTCTCTAATGACTAAGAAGTCACTAAGGTCATCTACTACATCCCAGGCCATCACCAGTCATTCTGACTTTTGTCTTGCCACTAGACTTCAATGACTCAGGAAGAGGGTGAGGTTGACAACTTAATGCAACTCTGCCTCACTTAAATCCGATTTGCTCACAAGTCAAAGCATCACTCATGATGTCATTGATCCTTTTCAAAAATCAGGACAAACAAGAGGCCACCACCTCCTGAAGAATCCCATTCTCCTTTTAGGCAGCTCTAATTGTTAAGAAGGTATGGTTTGGATGTTTGTTTATTTCTAAAATCAAGCCTAAATTTGCTTCTTTGCAATTTCTATTCATGGGTCCTGATTCCTCCTACTGGGGAATTTCCTCTGATGTAAGGAACAACTTCTTTATAATTAGAGCTATCTAGAAATGGCATGGGATGCCTTGGGAACACAGTGAGCTCCCCTTGGCTGGAGTTCTTCAAGCTGAAGCTGAACAACTAACTAGCTGGATAATGCAGGACAGACTTGCTATTTAACCATGGTTTGGAGCAAGTAATCTTTGAGTTCCCTTCCAATTCTGAGGTTCTTTATTTTTTGATAAAAAGTATTTATTTTCTCTCCTTCCCATCCTCCCCCAATTTAAAATTTAACAAAAAGCGAACAAAATTAAGTTAAAAGCCTTTACATGAACAAAACCAAATTTGGCTCCATTATTTGGGGAGAAAGTAGAAAAGACAGTCATACTGAACACAGGTTACTTGCTCTCTTTCAGGCCTACATGAGGTTTTTGACCAACATTTGCACAAAAGTAAGTGCTATTGACTAAGGAGCTTTTGTTACTGTAAATAACAGAAAAGAAAAGAGAGGAAAGGTGATTTCCTTTTCATTCCTTGAAAGACTAGGAAATATGAAGTGGAAATCCTGGCTCCTGAGGCTGTGAAATAACGTTGGGTCTGTAGTAAATCCCTTTTAGAGGCTATTGGCCTCTACAATCCTACTGAGTTCTGAGCATTACCTTGCCTCCATTTTAATCAACCCATTTGCTCCAACTGCAACACTGAGTTGTCTCCGTGAAGAGAAAGAAGTGAAAAGGCATTCTTAATTAACTGAACATTACTGTTAATTGCATTTTTATTTGCCAATTTTAAAAATAGGCACTGATATGAATTTCAAGTGACTGAAATAATAAGATGAGAAGTATTCATTGGTAACTACCATGAATAAAGTCTCATAAAGACATTCCCTACCTACCAGGAACACATAGATCTGCACAAGAGTAGCTGGGCATTAAACCTGGTAATTATACTCAGAAAGAGTCAGTTTGTCTCATGCAATGTCAAAGAGTTTTCTTACAAGAGAATTTATTTTTTCTGATAAAGTTGTTTGTAGGTCACATTTGCCTAAATTTGAAGAAAACAGTCTCCAAAGAATTTTATTATCTTATTTTATCTCTGGAAGGCATATACTGTGTTCATGATACATCATCATTATCTTTTAAACTGTCCAAAACTTAAATCTACATTTATCTAATAAGTATGTTAACAGTATTAAAAAACAATCTAAACTCGTTATACATGGGAAAGAAAATGTTTCTGTAACTGATTAGATTTCAAGTAATTTTCAGTAGCCTTATACTTTCTATCTTGCTCTGTCATGAAAGAGAGATCCCTACTGTTTTTTTACAGCCAATAATTCTTCCCAAGTCAGACCAGTATGAGATGAAACATAGGTGTCTATGATGAGATTCCATCTAGCAAAGCTATTTAATTAAGTGATTTGTCCCAATAACGATGAAAATTTGAGTGAATTATAATCTAGTAAGTGGGAGAGTATTTTTTTTTACCAGAAACAACAATGATATAAAGCCAAAAGGCATCATTCTTTCTAGGGTAAGAGGAAAAGAAGGGAATGAGCATTTATACAGCACTGTGCTAAGTGCTCGTTACAAATATCTCACTTGATCCTTACAACAACCCTGTAAAGACAGGTGCTATTAGGGTCTCCAATTTACAGATGAAGAAACTGAGGCAATAAGGGGTTAAGTGCTTTTCCTAGGGTCACACAGCAACTAAGTGTCTGAGGTCAGATATGAATTCTTCCTAAACTTCAGTATTATTTTACTGTAATTCTTGGGTCAGATAACCTGCTTTCCCTGTTGCTACATCTTCTCTCTCATTGGCTCATTTTGCCTTCCTACCCAAACCCCATTCCCTCCCCCACTCTCTGAGAGAGAGAGAGAGAGAGAGAGAGAGAGAGAGAGAGAGAGAGAGAGAGAGTTCCTTATCATTTTTTGATCTAGCCATTTTTAGTAAATCACTTAGACTCCATATTGAGTTAAGAACAAGAACAATTTACTTCAAAGATTGTGACAGCAAGTGAATACTTCACAGGAGCAACAATACAATCTGGCTTAAATAAACTGATTTGTCTCTTCTCAACCTTCTCCCACCCACCCACCCAGAGGCATAAATCCTGGGTCTATGGTCAAACTGTGATGATAGAAATGTTGGGGAACAACCTGCCCATCATCCCCACAGGAATATAGTCTCATGGGGGGGGAGGGTGACATCTTCACAGGTTTCTGTTTCTGAACTGATTTTTTGAGTGAACACACTGTGTTCATACTGTGAAGGGCCATATTTCTTATAGATGTATGAGATCTTGGACATTTATGAGTCTGATCACTCTCAAATTTAGCATCATCTGGAGCTAGAGTTTACCTCACCAGATTACTCCAATGTATTGAAGAAACAAGACATTAATTCTGCAGTCTTCTCAGCTTGGGGAGGTGGGGCTCACAGGGTATATAAGCATAGCCACTTTTTATCTTCATTCCAACATCCTATATCCCTCTCCCATCCTGTCAGTCCCACCATTTCCTCTGTTGAATGTGCTCCATTTGAGTTAATCTCCCCAGTTACTACATTTCCCAGAAGGGAAAAGGAGAATGAAGCTATAGAGGCAGTTAGGTGGTGCAATGGACAGAGTGATGCACTTTGAAATCAGGAAGACCTGAGTTCAAATTTGGCCCCCCACACTTACTATTTATGTAAAACTAGGCAAGTTACTTAAGCTCTTTCTCTTTCTGTTTCTTCATCTGTAAAATGGGGATAGTAATAGCTTTTCCTCCAAGGTAAGGATCAAATGAAATGATAATAAAGCAATGTGGAAAACATAAAGTACTATTTAAATGGCAGTTATTTTATCATTATCATCATCCCCACCATTACTGGAGTTCTGAGTACTAAAAAAAAAAAAATACTGGGATATCCATTATAGGCATACTATTTTTCAGGCTTTCTAAATCAGCCCTGCACAGACTCCAAAAAGAACAATAGGAAGAGAGTCTGGGACTGGACTTGTATGCTTATGTTGGTATAGAGAAGGCACAGGTGAGGAAGGCCCCTCTAACAATGAAGTTGGCAATTTTTCTCCAATTTAAAGTTTTTGAAAATAGCCAAGAGCACTGGGAAATGAAGTGGTGTTCCCATGATGTCACAGCCATTATGGCAAGTCTCCCTGGCTTCAACAACAATTTTCTCTCCTCTAAGATACTCTGAAATACCAGAAAATGAGAGAGTCTAACTGGTCTAAAAATGCTAATAGCTGAAATTTATAGAGTACTTTAAGGTTTACCAGATACTTTGCTTTCATAGTCTCATTCAATTGTCCCAATGATAATAGCAAGCCTGTGAGGGGGAACATAGTTTTCATCCAGAGAGATTCAGAACTTTGGGTGCAGAAAGGGAGAAACAAGAAAGTACTAACAGGAAGAGAGAAGCACTAAGTAAGCTATCAGGACTGAGTAGGTAATCAAGGAGACAAGACGGTGATCAGATCAGGAAGTCCTCCATTTCTGGACTGCTTCCCCTGTACCACAAGGTATGACCTAGATACAGGAAGAAGCTTTTGGAGATCCCTGACACATACAAGATAATAGAAACTTAGAAAACCATTTGCCTTCAAAAATTCCAATTTGCAATAGAAATCAGGTTTCATATTCTATGACATGAGAGCCCTTGAGTTCCCGATTCTTTAGTCTTCATCTAAAGACTAGCCTTTCTGCAAGTATAATTAAAACATCAGGTGGGAACTATACTGTATCGTCTATACTTCCTTGCCCATATACAAGAGGAGTGACTGGGAGAAAGTAAATTCAAACTGAATCTTTCCTTGAACAGCTGGGCTCTAAATGGCTTTTATATTTGGGGCCTGCCAGATCTACAAGAGTATTATGCAGGCTGCCACTCAGTAAATGTTTTATTGTGGTGCCTTACTTTTTAATGACTTTATATTGAATAAATTCTGTATGCTGTTAAACATGTCTTAAGTAGTATTCACATAGGGAATTGTCTCCACTATGCCAAAGTTCTGTGGGTAGGGCTTAATGGGAAGGGAGAAAGTAGATTTATCAAAGGTGGGGGCTCCAGATTTTATTCTAATTGGGTAAAGCTCCAATAGTCCTCACTACTAGAGAGTAAGGCAGTGCTGCCCCCAGAAAGAGGATGATAGTGAGGCCATCTATTCTCTGAGAACAAAAAAAAGTTCAGCCTTGCCACCCAGCAGAGTAAATATACTTATCTACCAAGGTGAGGATGGAAAGGAATTTTGGGTAAGATCCTTCCTGTTGACTAGGTTCAGGATAATAACTATCAATGCCTGATAATTGAAGAAGTAGTAAAGAAATAATCACCATCCTCATTTTATAGCTGAGGAAACTGAGGTTCAGAGAGGTTCAATTACTTGACCATGGTGACAAACTAACAGTTATCAAAGGAAGAATTTGAGCCCAGATTTCTTGTGATTCCAAGTCTAGCATTCATACTACTACACTATGCTAGCTCTTCAGTGAATGTTAATTATCAAAATAATTCTGGTCTGCCTTGCCTGGGCATATCCATTAAGTTACAGGCAGACTCCCTCCGTGGCCATTAACAATTCCACAGGGCCTTGCTTCCCTCTCACTCTCTTCTTAACTCTTCACAGACTGGCTTCTGACTTCATCATTTGGTAGAACCTGCTCTTTCTCCAGACTTTTTCTGTCCTCATCTTTCTTTCCCTCTCTGCAGCTTGACACTGTAGATCACCCTCTTCTCCTTCATAAGTCTCCTCTCTCTAGGTTTCTGGGATGCTGTTATCTCCTGGTTCTCCTCCCATATTTCTAACCTATCCTTCTTTGCTTCCTTTCCTGGCTCTTCATTATCTTCATGCCTATTAACAGTGAGGGCCCCAAAGGGCTCTGTCTTCAACCTTTTTATCTTTTGCATCTACATCATTTCACTTGGTGATGTCATCAGTTTCCACAGTTTAAATCACATCTCTATGGAGATGACTCTCTGTCCACCCTTAGCCTCCAGACTCATATCTCCAAACAAATCTTTTAGACATCTCAAACTGGATGTTACATAGACATCATAAATGCAACATGCCCAAAACTGAATTCATTAGCTCAGTGGATAGGTAAGCAGACCTAGAATCAGACAGACCTGAGCTCAAATCCTGCCTCAGAAACTTACTTAAACTCTATCTCCCTTAGTTTCCCCATCTGTAAAATGCAGCTAATAATGGTGCCTAACTCTCAAGGGTTGCAAGGATGAAATGAGATAATATTTTTGTACAGCACTTTGTTAACCTTAAAGCATTATATAAATACCAGCTGTTGTTACTACTATTATTATTGTTATTATTATTTTATTATCTCTCCAAATCCTTCCTGTATCCTAACTTCTTTATTACTGTTAAGGGCATCACCATTATTCCTGTCACCCATGTTTGAAATCTAGGCATCAAATTACACTTCTTGTTCTCATCATTTCTCCCTTATTAGCATCTCTTATAGCCCTCCTTTCCTCTTCTGATACCGTCACCGTCTTGGTACAGGTCTTCAATACCTCATGCCTGGACTAATGCAATACCCTGATAACTGGTCTTCCTGCCTCAGGTTGTCTCCCCACTCCAGTCCATCCCAATTGCTCTTCCTAAAATGCAGGTCTAATCACATCACACTCCTAGTCAGTAAACTCCAGTGGCTCCTCGTTGTCTCTCAAAATCAAATATAAAATCCTCTCTTTGACTTACAAAACCCTGACTTTCTCCCATACTTCAAACACTTTACTTCCTCAACTCTACCTATTAACTCCCCTGGCTTCCTTTAAATCCCAACTAAAATTCCATCTTCTACAGAAAGCCTTCTCCAAACCTCCTTAATTCTAATAACTTCTTTCTGCTGATTATTTCCTAACTATCCTTTCTATAATGTGTTTGCATATATTTGTTTACATGTTGTCTCTCCCATTAAATTGTAAGCTCCTTGAGGACAGAGACTGTCTTTTGCTTCTTTTTGTTTCCCCAATGCTTAGCACAATATCTGGTACTAGTAGATGTTAAATAAATTCTTATTAATTGATTTGGTTGATTGCAGAACAGGAACTAGAACCTAGGTCTTCAGCATTCACATATAATCCCAATTTACCTATGACAATGCACTTGAGAGAAAGCATGGCAAAGTGGATAGATTGCCTTGGAGTTGGGAGGTTCAAGACCTGCCTCTGACTCCATTTGACTAGGTGACAATGATTGAATCACCTATCCTCACACAACTCTCTAGGATTGTAAATTACAGGGAGTAGTTGTTCTATATTAATGGAGGGAGCTTCTACCCTGGGGGTTTCAAACACAGGTGAAATTACAGGTTGGACAAAAGCCAACATTCATGAGTGTATCTTATAAAGTTTAATGTTTCTGGTTAAAAGGCTTTATTTTTAGGAGTAGATTTTTACCTCAGTAAACATCCTCAACTTACAGGAAACCGTCATCAATTGCAAATATTGAATGAGCACTTATTCTATGTACCTTTCACAGTACTAAGCAACACAAGGAAGATATCAAATAAATATGGGACATGCTCCTTTCTCCATGAGTTTACAACCTTAATTATAAAACTAGGTTCACTGTTACCATAGATACTTCCCTTTGTTATTTTATTTGTCCACAAAGTGGGTAGAGTGTTTTAGGGTTTATCAGCAGAGCCTCAGGAAATTGGGGTTTTTGATTCATCCCAAATAGGTCAGGAGATTATTAGGAATTAAAGAATCAATCAATCAATCAAGAAAAAGAAATGTTGTGAAAATATAGGACTTGTATGGTCCCAGACAAACATATGTATACACATACATATGTGTATATCTGTATGTGTGTGTGTGTGTATGTGTGTATATATATATATATACATATATATATACATATATATATATGAATGTGTCTATATTTATATTTTAAATTTTTACTATATTATAATCTTCCCATTTTCCTCAATGGACTTCTGAAATTTACTCAAGACCATAATTGTGGAGATATATACATCTTGTGATTCCAAGTCTAGCATTCATACTACTACACTCTTCAGTGAATGTTAATTATCAAAATAATTCTGGTCTGCCTTGCCTGGGTATATCCGTATATCTCCATATATAAGGAGATATATACCCATCATAAACCAATTCCATATCCAATGTCATTAGAACCAAGAAGAAATTATATAAATTATCAATGTGTGTATTTAAAATAATTAAATAATTCCAAGGTAAGAACAATAAAAGGAGACACTAACTCTCTAATTATAGAGTAATCTCATCCAGGCAGTAGATCTCCTTATACTATACAATGAGGGACTTCCTAATACCTACTGTGTGTATTTAGGTACTTTACATAATTATTTTAATCATTTCAGAAGTGAATATGAGAAACATAACTTGGTCAAAAGCTCCCCAGAAATTGATTCTGGTTTTGTCTCTGGAATTCTCTCTCTTATAAGGTATTGACATATTTAAACCATTATATTAATGGGATCACATTGGAAGCTAACAGCATTTAGCCCCACTTGCTATTTAGCAGCATTAAGACTCCAAACACCTTCCATTAATGCTGTCAGACTGGACTTCCACTTGAAAGCCAAGGCCTATTGATCCTGTCAGAAAAATCAGTCATGCCCTATTAATGCCTTGTAAGCACCTTTCAAGAGAGTCTGGCTAAGGGGTAGTACACTAAAACCCAAAACATAAACAACCACAACATTAAGTCTGAACAGCTTGGGGGGTAGGGGATGTAGGTTAGTGGTTGGGGTTGGGACATGGGGAATGGGACAGGAGCAGGAGGGGAGAAACAAGAAGGAAAGTAGTGGAGGAAAAGAGATACAGAGAGACAGTGACAGAGAGAGAAAGATATGGAAAGATAAAACACCACTAATACTGGCAAAAAAATTATGGAGGAGAACATTCTCTTACCCATACTTTTCCAAGCCACCCTGAAAATCCTGTGCTAATCAACTTATCTTCTGCCTGAGCCAAAGGCAATAAATTGAGGAGTCTTCAGGCCAACATGCTCCCCGTATATACCTAAACCAAGAGTGTGAAGTGGTATGCATATGTTTTTCTTAAAAAAGCACTGACTAATAGCACCCAACACCAGTCATGTCAATACATAGAGATCTCTTAAAGAAATTAGACTGGGAAAGAAATGATGTTAAAAATAGGTTACATAGGGGTGGCTAGGTGGCGCAGTGAGAAGAGTGTTGGCCCTGGAGTCAGAAGGACCTGAGTTCAGATCCAGCCTCAGACACTTAACACACACAAACAAAAGAAACAAACAAACAAAAAAAGCCTATCCATGTGACCTTGGGCAAGTTACTTAACCCCAATTGCCCTGCAAAAAAAAAAAAAATAGGTTACATAAAGAAAGATGCCTGAAGCTATAGGAGCCTGCTTTATTTCTACAGATCTCTATTTTTTATTCCATTTAATAAAATAAAGCTTTTATAGTTTTATTAGGTTTTGCTTTCTGCCTTCTTTTCACTTTTTAACACTTCAAGAATATAAACAAACTTAGGGTCTGCCCAGACTCTTTATTCTATGACAGAGATACTAGGAGACACTTTATGAGAGAGGGTTAGATATGATCTTCAAATCATGCTGGTTTTCCATAATGACATGCTACGGATCTATCACCTCTAAATTTGTCTAAACCTTTCTTCAGAGCTATGTAATTTTAGCCAATACCATTATTAGTTAAAGACTGCATAAAAAGAAATTGAGAACTCACTGAATGACAGAATATAAATAAAAAGGATAGAATGGAATACAATTAAATTTAATATGGAAAAATGTGAAGTCCCATCCTAGGATTCAAAAAATCCATTGACCAAGTATAGGATAGAGGACATCAGACAAATCAATGGTAGATAAGCTCTCAGAAGATGTTAGTGACTGTCAGCCTCCCTTGGGGATTCCAGTCTCTTCTAAGAGTAAAATCATCAATAGATAATTCCCAAATAGAATGACACAGTGAAAAGAGTAATGGATTTAGAGTCAAAGGGCAGGTTCAAAGCCCATTTTTGTCACTTACTATATGTTTGACCTTAGGCAAGTCACAAATTATCATGGCTTTAGTTTTCTCATCTATAAAATAAAGGATTGGAGCAGTTGATCCTCTACAAAGTCGTTTACAATCCTAAATCTATGGTCTTATAACCATTCACCTGAACTCTAGGACTGTATAAAGAACTCCAACTCTGTGTCTTAACAAAACTCAGTCATGTCCAAAACTCAAGTCCAAAATCATGTCCTGATCAATCTAAATCTTACTCTACCCTTAGTGCCATCCTCCAATTCACCCAAGTTCAGCATATCAGTCACCTTTGACTCTTCTTTTCCCCTTACTCCCCATATCTAATAAGTCTTTTTTATTATTAAGTCCAATCACTTCTACAACCTAACACTCACATCTGTTCACTTCTATTCAACTCACCCAACTATTCCTTTAATCCAGGTCCTCTAATCCAGTGGTGGTAAACTCCAATAGAAATAAGGGCCACTAAACCATCCAGTAAGATCCCTGAAAGCTACATGTTGACTTTAAAAACACATAGTAACATTGGCTGTGTTACATTGTGGTTTTTTTTTTTTATTTTGTTAAATATTTCCCAGCTACATTTTAATCTAGTTCAGGCCATAATCGGAGTATTGCAGGCCAGGTATTTGATGCCTCTGCTCACATCAGCCACCTGGATTGTTCTAGTAACCACCTCCTAACTGATCTTACTGTTTTTATTCTCTCTTCCTCCCCGCCCCCCCACTCTGATCTGTCCTTAATAGAGCTACCAAAATGACCTCCCTAAGGCACAGAGCTGACTATTCCACTACCCTGCTTGAAATCCCTCAGAGCCTCCCCATTGCCCCAGGATAAAATATAAACTGGCATTGAAGGCCTTTAAAACTTTTCTACAAACTACCTACCTGGCCTGATTTCATATGGCTCCCCTACACATATTTTCTAGCCAAATTGGTTCACTAAGTATTCTCTAAACTCCATATGTCATCTTCCATGCCCATGCTTTCACACAAGCTGTCTCTTGTAGCCTGGAATGCACTCTCTCCTCATCTCTTCCTTTCAAAAATACTCTTCCTTTAAGGCTTATCTCAGCTACTTTCTCTGGTATGTATCTTCCCCTATCTATTCCCCAGAACAAAGGGTGAGTCTGCCTTTTTGACATTTCTATTAGGTTTTGTCTGACCCACTCCATTGTCCTCCTCACTCCCTACCAAGTAAAATATTTGTCTTGGAATGTCTTGTATCACCCTCTGATAATAGGGACTCATTCGTTTTTATTTCTGTATCTCTAGGCATGGATGGTTTAAAATCTGCTCTACTAAAGAGAATGTCCATATCAATGAGGCCCCAGATTCATTGGAATATTTGGAGCATATGCGCAAGACTTAGGATACTGCCTTTCATAAAGTAATTGCTTAACAAATGTTTGTTTAATTTAATTGTATGGTGATATCCAGTTGACAAAAATGTTAATGGAATCTTAGGCTGTATTTTTTAAGTGCCCAAAATTAAAGAGGTTACAGTCTTGTTCTACTCTTCCCTAGTCCAATCACATTTGAAGTGTTTTTTTTCCCTTTTCTGTTTTTATTTCTAGACCTTTTTTTTTTTTGCTTTTTGGAGGGCAGTTGGGGTTAAGTAACTTGCCCAAGGTCACATGGCTGGACCTTTTCTTCTGTCCCAGAAGAGTAAACTGCCAGCCTAGGAGAATTGAGCTGATTCTTAACTTTGTTGGAATTTTTGGTTTTATTTGGTGAATTTTAGTCAAACTGAAGAGATGGTAAAAGAAAAACAAAGAGGAGGGAATAGTAGGTCCAGAGGGAGAATTTGAGGTGAGTTTTTAATCAAAAAAAGACTATGCCTACTAGGCAGCTGGTGAGAAAGAAATTGTAAACATGAAAAAGGCCTAAAAAATGGTATTTCTTTCCTAAATAAAAGCCTCAGGAAAACCTTTAACACATATTTATTTGCTATCTAAAATGGATTGTCCAGAAAACCAATATGCACATAGTAAAATATTGATGAATTTAAATACTTAAAGGGTTGACAAAATTTTAGTAAACTTGAATTTATGGTTAACTCCAACACTTGTTTCAATTTTTACTGCTGAAAAGGTTTCTACAATGGACTAGTACACTTTCCTATTATAGTACCCTGAATATAACTGAAATTTTCAGTGGTGATTGGAGATCTTGACATGCCATTCATAGCCATCATAATAAATCTTAATTAATATTGTTCAGAGTATGGTATAATACATATAGAAAATGTACAAGATTGTTCTGAATATGTTTCACCCCCAGACAGTTCCCAAAAGATGTTTGGCATGTGTGAATAAATCCCTGATATCAATTAACATTTCTGGTATTAGACCCTTTTGCTCTTAAGAAATGAAGCTCCTAGGGGCGGCTAGGTGGCACAGTGAGTAGAGCGTCGGCCCTGGAGTCAGAAGGACCTGAGTTCGGATCCAGCCTCAGACACTTAACACACACATAAACAAAAACCTAGCCGTGTGACCTTGGGAAAGTTACTTAACCCCAATTTCCCACCAAAAAAAAGAAACGAAGCTCCTTCAAATCCTAGTTCTGGTTAATGGAGGTTTCATTAGATCAGAGATCAGAAACGAAAGTCCTAGGACAATTTAGCAGTAACCTATTGTTTTATGCCAACAAGCTAAGATTCTTTTTACATTTTGAATAAAGGCTTATTATACTTAAAAATGTAAAAAAAGACAAAAAAATCTCAGCTCACAGCTGCACAAAAACAGGTGGCAGGATTTGGCCTTTGGGCCAGAGTTTGCCTGCCCCTACTCTATACCATAACCAGCATAGCCACTCACTTGAAATGCTAACATCTGTAGTTAGGTGTATCAAGAGGAATAACAGTTCCTGATCCCTTCTCCTGAAGGATTATGATAATATTGCTTCCCTCCAGTTTGGAGATTAGTACATCTGAAAAGTCTCATTTCATTTGGCACTCAGGATAGTACACTGTGGCATCATCCTTACCCATTTGCAAGGAAAATGAACACTATGCAGGTACAAAGTACACACTCAATAAATATTTGTTAAATTTAACCGAATCATTTATCAACTTGCAATTCCATTTTTGACTGTATATTTCAACAAGCCACTCTGAAAATAACATCCATTGGTGTAAGAAGCCCCGAGTCTTTATTCAGACTTTATTGTCTGAGGTGTGACTACCAGGCAATGTAATGGTTTTAACAAAAATACTGACTTCTACATCCAGATGAGTGTGACTCCCTTCAAAGTAGTTGTTTTCAGATGCCACAACCTTATTCCAATGATGCCACCATTATCCAATAGGTTTTCCTTTGGGATTGTGTTGAGAGCCTATAATCCATTCTTATGAATAAGTTCCTTTATTGTAAACATTCATTCTTTAGGCATGGAGTTGATTGTTTTAATGAGGGGGAAATGATAAATTTGGTCTAAATACAGAAAACATAATGAATGAACAAGTTGAGTAGATGGAAGGTAGGGTGCTAGATTTGGAGTCAGAAAAACTTGGGTCCAAATCTTATCTATGATAATTATTAGTTGTTTGGCACTGGGAAAGTCTCAACCTCCCTTACCCTCAATTTGCTAATATAGATATTACCTCAGGGTAATATCTATAGCAACATTTTTGTGAGGCTGAAGTAGAGGGCGGGGGAATAAAAGCAATGTTTTTCAATTTTAAAGCACAGAGTGTTGTTGTTTTTCAGTCATTTCAGTTGTGTCCAACTATCTGTGACCCCTTTTGAGGTTTTCTTGGCAAAGACACTGGAGTGGTTTGTCATTTCCTTTTCCGGTTTATTTTACAACATAAGGAAACTGAGATAAATATAGTTCAATGACTAGCCCAGGGTAACACAACTAGTAAATGTCTGAGGTACAATTTGTACTCAGGTCTTCCTGACTCCAGGGCTGGGGCTTTATCCATGGTACCACCTAGATGCCCCAAGGACCAGATATATACCATTTATTATCATTAATATTATTTTTATTATACATACAACAACAACAATACCATTTTGGATCAAAAATGAGTGTGACCATAAAGCAATGTAAAATAAAATTTTTTTGTGAGAAGCAAAAATTAACTCTAACAGCAAGTCCATAAATATTAGAAGTAATGATGCATTATCATTAGAATAAGTATATACATTCCCAAAATCACCACTTTGAAACAAAGTACTTATTTCAACATATAAGCTCTGATACAAAGAAAAATCGGTTTCATTACATCAAAGCACATGAAATAAAGTATATAAAGTTCTTTGAGACCATAAGGTACCATAATAGATGTCATCTATTATTGTTATAATAAAACTTTATTAATATTAGAGTAAAACCTCATCCTTCAGTTGCTCCCATAGTCCTGTCTTAACAATAGTATTTACCTAGAACTCCTATCACTTCCTCCAGTGAAAATTTCTAAAACAATATCACAATCAATGTTTCAAATTTTAGGTTGTGAAGGTTTTTAAAAATTTAGCATATGCTGCTTAGTCCTTTGCACAATCATCTTTAGGTCTTTCACAAGACAACTCAATTTGGGTCGGTTTATTATTAATTCAAATTTCCTTGTCTTTCATGTATAATGTAACATTCTGGTATTTTTTTTTTTGCAGTTCATCCCCTAAAACCAAAATTTTAATTTAAGCATACATCAACATTTTAGACAACATGGCTAAAAATGCTAATGAATAAGTCCAAAAAGTACCTCAGGCCTATTATTCATTAAAAATAAAAGACTCTTTAGTATAGTCACATAGATTGATCATGAATGATGTTGTTCCCTTAAGGCAAAACAATGACCTAAGTTTACTTGGTTCATAGTAAAAGAACTGGAATCTTATTAGACAAATCTGACTGAAACCTTTGACTGAATGTCACCCTATCATTATACTGTCTCCATTTACATCATAAACATACACTAAAACTGGATAGCACAAAGCTAGATGCGTAAGAGGCAGTCAATAAATGTTTGTTGATGATCACACAAGCCAAAAAATCTCATTAATTCAATTCAAATTGTCAGAGTGTTTCCAAACTCGTAACTAATAAGCAATAATCAACATACTGGCAATTATGAGCTGTTATGCAAATCTCATTTTGTTGAATATTTGGAGGAGGATAAGCAAAATCAAATACTGATGATGTGGGAAGAATATAGTACCATGTCTTCCTTTTAATGAATAGTTATTTAGGAATGAGAACTTTTCAGCTGGAAAAAGTATGTGAATAAAAATTATTAAAACTACTATTAAATTTCAGTATTATTGCTGTTCAGCTGTGTCCAACTCTGATTCTATTTGGGGTTTTCTTGGGAAAGACACTGGAGTGGTTCACCATTTCCTTCTCAAGATAAATAAACTGAGACAAATAGGATAAAATGACCAGCCCAGAATCACACAGATAGTAAGTGACAGAGGGTAGATTTAAACTCAAGACTTCCTGACTCCAAGGCTGGTACTCTATCCACCGTGCCACCCAGCCAGTTATTGCACTTTCAGATGAAAACATTGCCAACAGGAAGCCACAGTGGAATGAGTATTTGATTTGGAGTCAGAGAATCTGGGTTCAAATCTCACTTCTGTCACTTACTCTATGTGTGACCTTGGTCATGTCATTCATCCAATCTTGACCTTATTCTCTTCTATGAAATGAAAGATTTGAACTTCATATGGCTTCTGAAGTTCCTTTCAACTTTAAACCTATAGTTCTACAAACTCATGAACTGGATCAATACAAATACAAGACAGAATCACATAACCACAAAATGATCAAAAATAAAAATCATTCTGATCAAGAAAGATAGAGGTGGCTAAAGAGACCTCTGTGAATTCACAACTAGTTCATCAAGCAACTTACATTTTTTAAAAAACATGTAAAAGATGGAAACAAGAGTGACTAATGAAGGAGGAATATCAAAAGTTGAAGAGTCCTGTAAAAATATTAGAAGTGTCAAAACTCAAAATAAACAGAGATAGGTGATACATGCTAAGAACTAAAATAAAAAGGATAAGAATAACTATATCTCAACAAAAGGAAATTAAAAGAATCTTATTAATTTGACTCAAAGGAGGGATGGCACCAATATTTAGGATGATCAGGATTCAGATAGTAGGTAACAGAGAAAGCAAAACTACACAATTCAAAGACCATGATTTTGAGACTGGGATGAAAAAAAAATTAACAGGCATTTGAAACCAAAGATGAGTGAGGAAATGATTAGAAAGGACCTATATGTCCTTATTGAGTTTATTAGGCCTGAACTATATAGGAACATGATAGAAGAATTGTCAGATGAAGTTGCTAAGTCATTATGATTAATATTTGAAAGAACAAAGAAAGATAGAAAAGTCATAGGATGGCAAAGAGATAAATATCACAATTTTTAAAAAAGGTGATGATAGAGTGCATAAAACAAATGTCAGAAACCTTGGCTTCAATTCCTTGCAACATTCTAGAATATAATACTATTCTACTCTAGGTTCCTAAATAGAATTTATTTAGGAAAGGAAATTATGTCGTTCATCTTTTCTTCATCACAAACAGGTCATGCCAAACTAACTTCATTTGAAGGCTTATTATATTGGTAGAAGGGGCAGTTGGGGTGGTGCAATGGATAAAGTGCCAGGCCTCGAGTCAGGAAGACCCATTTTTATAAGTTCAAATCTGGCCTCAGACACTTCCTAGTTGTGTGACCCTGAGCAAATCATTTTTAACTATGTTTGCCTCAGTTTCCTCATCTATAAATATGATCTGGAAAAGGAAAATGGCAAACTACTCCAATATGTTTGTCAAGAAAACCCCAAATGAGGTCACAAGAATCAGACACAACTGAAAATGACTGAACAACAATAATATAGTTGATTGGGAGAATGTTATTGCCATAGCATGTATAGACTTTAGCAATACAACTGACAAAAGATTTGTATCCTTTCCTTGTGAAAATTGAAGAGAAGAAACAGGTACAAAGGAAGACTAAGTTATGCTATCTAATGTCCTTGCCCAATACCCAATACAATATTTTGTAATAGATGGATCCTAAATGATTCTAAGCAATGGAACTTCCCCATCCTCATGCAATAGTTGATTCAATTCCCATGAAATAAGTTCAGGATAACCAAAGAAGTCATTGAAGAAAAGGATAAAACTAAAATTAACTATTTTCAGCCCTTCTCTTGATGTTATCTTTTATGCATTACTCATGCATACCCTGGAGTCTTCATTCTACCCAGCCTGCTATTAGTCACAAAACTAGGGAAAGAATACACTCTGATCTGCTAGGGATTCTAAGCCACTCTGGGGAGGGCCAGGAACAACTTGACTACCAGACCTAGTGCAAGACCAAATCAATCATCTTGAGATAGACAGAAGAAGGAAATAAGTCTCCTAGGCCATATGTGAGCCAGTTTGTCTGAAGTATACAGTTATCCCTTCCACGTTGCAGGGGCTAGGGGCACAGAACCTCCACAATCTGGAGGATTGCATAAAATGTTTGGCCCTCCATTCATAGCAAAGAAAAAATCTGCATTTTGTCTTTTTCCTTAATGAAGTATTCACAGAACTTTACTGTAAAATTTGGGTTAAGTATTTGATCATAGGCTCTTTGTCATCTGCTGGTCTTCACGTGTCACCTGTGACTTCTGCAAAACTCCAAAAAAAATTCACATTTAATTTATTATGCTGACCCATGATATATAGAAACTGCAATGCGGAAAGTTGCAATGTGGAAGGTATAACCGTAGTGTATATGAGGGAAATTAATGTAAGATAAAGCTAGAAAGGTAGATGGCAGTCAGACAGCAGGTGGTCTTCAATGTTAGATTAAACAGTTTTGATTTTATTCTTAATGTAATGTGACCAATGAAGATTTTTGACAAAGAGAGTAATAAGATTGAACTAAAAAATTAAAATTAATCTGACAGTGATATGTAGAATACAAGGAAGGAGAGAGACAAGTAATAAATATAAGGAAGAAAGTAAAAATTAAATACACACCAACAAGGCAAGAGGTGACATAAGGAAATACAATTTTAGGTGCCAAACAGTGTTGTAATAATAGGAGCTTTGTATTTAATCAGTCAGTCAATCAGCCAGCATTTGTTAAGCCTCTGCTGTGTGCTAGGTATTATACTAAAATCTAGTATACAAAGAAAAGCTAAAAATAATTTCTGCCCTTAAGGAACATCTGTACAGGAACATCTGTGAGGGAGAAAATGGGCAAATAATTCTACAAGCAAGATATATACATGATAAATTAGAGATAATAGAGGAGAAGCACAAATATTAAGGGGGATCAGATCAGGAAAGGCTTCTTGGGGGAGGTGGACTTTAGCTAAGACTTGAAGGAAATCATGGAAGCTAGGAGGTAGAGATAAAGAGGGAGAGAGATCCAGGCAAGGAGTACAAGTGGAAATATCTGGAGTCAGGAGACGTGCATGTTAGGTGGGAGCAATAGCAAGGAGGCCAGTATCTCTGGATCACAGAGAATATGGACAGTGGAGGACTATAAGGTATAAGAAAACTAGGAAAGAGCCAGATTATGGAGGGCTTTAAAAACTAAACAGAAAATTTTATATTTGATCCTGGGGGCAATGGGGAGCCATTGGAGTTTAATGAATAAAAGATTAATTTGGTCAAACATGCTTTAGGAAGATTGATTTGAATGAAAGATGGACTAGAGTGGAGAAAGCCTTGAGGCAGGGAGACCAACCAGCTGTAAGGGTTATGGGATTTAAAGATCTTCCATGCCCCATTGGACTTGCTGACATAGCAGGAAGGGGAGGGGCAAGAGGAAGCGGAAGAAAAGCTAGAGTTCCAGTGGGGACCAGCTGTGGCCGCAGCAGCAGCAGCAGCAGAGGCGGTAGCAGCAGCGGCTGTAGAAGCAATAGCAGCAGCAGCCAAGGTAGAGGTGGAGGCACAAACTCCTTTTTGAACCAGCCACAATTTCTGCTAAGGACTCTTGTTGGGGACTGCCAGGGACCGGAACTGCGGGGGGCCAGAGCTGTTGTGAGCATGCTTCCTGGACGCTGAGCAGTTGCTGTGAGTGGGGAGAGAAGTACCTTTGCCTGAGGTAGCCTGTTCTGTTTTGAAGGCTTAAGAGTGTGGTTGTTTACTACTGTTAACTACTTGTGCCAATTTCATAACTACCCTGATGGCTTTGACTTTCTGATTTGGGGACTCAGTTATTTGGTATTTTAATAAATTCTCTGGCTTTATCCCCCATATAGAGAGACTGATATATTTTGTGACTAATAACCACATAAGCCTATTTATAATTGCCATAGGCATAGTGAATATTGCATTGTTAATACACCAGCAGGCTATTGCAGTAGTCCAGCCATGAGATGATGAGGACCTAAAACAGAATGGTGCAGTGTCAGAGGAGAGAAAGAGGATTATACAAGAGATGTCACACAGGTAGAGCTGAGAGAACTTGGCAACTGATTGAATATAGAGAGGTGAAAGAGAGGGAGGAAACAGGGATGACAAATAGATTGCAAACCCAAGTGCCTTGGAGGATGGTGGTGTTAGGTACTAATTATTAAGGCGTGGGCCCTAGATCTGGCATAAGGGAGTGTAAGAGTCTTGAAGGCCCGAGATACCCGGAGGTGCTTTCTGCAAACTCGCAAATTAACTTTTGCTGTGCATTGAGAGTGCCTCATCTAACTGGAGTTGTCTCCTCCCCCACCAACCAGAGGTATATATAGAGCGGACTCCCAGAAGTGGGGAGTTAGTCATCAGGGAGTCATCAAGGGGCCAGATAGAGTCAGAGTCAGGGAGCAGAGGAGTCATATAGCAGCCATTGAATAAACCTGTTAAGCTTGATCCTGAGTCCTGGCATTCTGTTGTGCGTTGAGCTACGGGGTCAGAGACATCCGAAGACCTGGTTAAGGTAAGGTCGGCCTGTTGGGACTGCAGCCCGAGAGAACCCCAACAGCTGGTACCCTTGACAACAACAGGGAGGTCAAGGCAGGGTTAGAGGGTGTAGGAGAGAAGATAATAAGTTTAATTTTGTATGTGTTGAGTTTAAGACATCCACAAGATATCCAGTTTGAAATATCTGATGTGAATTTGGAGATAAAAGATTGCAGATCAGAAGAGAAATTAAAAATAGACAAATCTGAGAATCATTATCAACATCATCACCATAGAATGGTGGTTATAGTAGTTACTATGTGCCAGACACTGTGATAAGTAATTTACAATTATCTTATTTGATTCTCGTAACAATCCTGGGAAGTGAGTGTTATTACCCCCATTTTACAGATGAGGAAACTGAGGGAAACAGAGTATAATGGCTTACTCAAGGTCATATGGCTAGCAGGTGACTGAGGCTGGATTTGAATTCACCTCAAATCTTCCTGACTCCAATCCTGTCACTCTGTCCACCAAATTTCCCCAAGATACATAAAAATGACCATGGAATCCAAGGGAGGTTATGCTATCACTACATGAAATTGAATAAAGATAGAAGAGAAGAGGTTCAAGGACAGAGCATCGGGAGACACTCATTACACAGATATGAGTAACATGGATGAAAATCCAGCAAAGGAGACTTGAGGAGAAATAGAGTTCTGGCAAGGAGTGTATTGGCAGCTGAAGGCATAAAGGAAAAATATCTGTGCAGAAGATGGCACTTGAGGTGAGTCTTGAAAGTAAACAGAGATACCAAGAAATGGAAATGGGGAGGAAAAATATTCCAAGCAGGAAGGAAATATATCACAAAGGCACAAGCACAAGAAATGAAACATTTTGTGTACAGCAAGAGAAGTAGACAAGCATGGTTTTAGCATGGAATTCTTGGAGGGAAGTATTATTGTAAGAAAACTGGAAAGGTAAAAACAGTCTAGGTTGTAAAATTATTCAAATGCCAGAGAAATTTATAGAGGCAATTATTGAGTACAGGGATAACATGACCCACACTTTAGGAAAATCATTTTGGCTATTAAGTGGAGGACAGACTGGAACATGAAAAACCTTGAGATAGGGGGACCAAATAGAAGCCTATTGCAGGAGTCTGGTGAGTTATGATGAGTGCCTGAATTTAATGACTATTTGAGCAAAGAGGGGAGGATTTAAGTGAAAGGTAATGTTAAGATAGAAACAAAATGTGGCAACTGATTCTATAAGTAGGGTGAGTGAGAGACAGAGAAGTGGAAGAGATAGCTGAGACCTAAGACCAAGGTTTCAAACATACATATAAAGGCTATAATGATGGCAATACCACTGGCAAAAATTGGAGAGTTTGAAAGAGACATAAATTTTTCAGGAAAGATATTTATGGAGATGTGGAGTTTGTGATGCCTGCAGACTCTGTAATTCAAAATATCTAATAGGTATTTCATAATGTGGAATTTGATCTAAGAAGAGAGAATAAGGGGGGAGGGATGTGGAGCCAAGATGGGAGAGTAAAAGCAGGAACTTGGCTGAGCTCCTGCTCCAACCACCTCCAATACCTGTAAAATATGACTTTAAACAATTTTTAGAGCTACAGAACCCACAAAATGACAGACAGAAACAAATCTCCCATTGAAGACAGCCTGGCAAGCCAACATGAAGGGTCTATCACACCAGGCTGGGAGTCAACTGCAGTCCCACTTGAGCCCCATGGGCCCAGACCCAGGGTGAGCTGACCCAGTGGCACAGACCAACCAGAGTAGACTTCAGGAGAGTGAATCACCTGCAGCTGTGGTGGTTTCCAGACTTCTCAACACATTAACCCCAGAGAGAAAGTAAAAGGTCAGTAGGGAACTCTGTTGGAACTGGGTGAGAGAAGAATGTGATCTGGCCCCTGCCCCCAGGGAGAGAGGTGGCAGTCTGGCGGCTGCAGCTGTTGCTCCATGGCTTCCTCTGGAGTTCCTGGCCTGCAGATGATAGGGGGACCAAGCAACCTTTCAGAGGGTAACGGTTCTTGCTTTGACCTGCTTGGATCTGGGTCTCAGTCTTGGGTAGTGGTCTTGGGGTAAGGAATGACAGTGTGCCAGAGCTTGTGGTGGCTGTAGAGAGGGTTCCCTCATGGTTCTGACAACTGCTCTGGCAACTGCAAAAACCCCAGCAATTTGGGACATGGCTCTCTCCATTCTGGAAGCAAAGTTCTACCATGGCAAAGAGCCCAAAAGTCTAGTAATTGGCTGGCAAGATGATCAAACAGAGGAAGTGCAATTAGACTATAGAATCCTTTTTTGGTGACAAAGGGGATCAAAACATAGAACCAGAAGAAGACAACAAAGTCAAAACTCCTGCATCAAAAGCTTCCAAGAAAAGTATGAATTAGTTACAGGCAATGGAGGATTGCCTGTAGATCTTAAAAAAGATCAAAATCTTCAAGAAGGATTTTGAAAATCAAGTAAGAGAAGTGAAGGAAAAATTGGAAAGAGAAATGAGAATGATGCAAGAAAATCATGAAAAGTGAGTCAACAGCCTGACTGAATCAAATAACACCTTGAAAAATAGACAAACTCAAATGGTAAAAGAGATCCAAAAAGTCAATGAGGAGAAGAATGCCTTAAAAAGCTAAATTTGACATATGGAAAAGGAATTTCAAAACTTCACTGAAGAGAATAATTCCTTCAAAGCTAGATTGGAGAAAATGGAAGCTAATGACTTTATGAAAAATCAAAATACTAGAAAACAGATCCAAACAAATGAATAAATAGAAGGCAATGTGAAACATCTCATTGGAAAAATCACTGACCTGGAAAATAGATCCAGGAGAGATATTTTAAAAATTATTGAACTATCTGAAAACCATGATCAAAAAAAGAGCCTAGACACCATCTTTCAAGATTTATCAAGCAAAATTGCCCTGACATTCTAGAACCAGAGGACAAAATAAAAGTGGAAAGAATTTACTAATCACCTCTTGGAAAAGATCCCAAAAAGAAAACTCCTAGGAATATTATAGCCATATTCCAGAGATCCCAGGTCAAGGAGAAAATATTACAAGCAGTCAGGAAGAAACAATTTGAGTATTGTGGAAACAGAATCAGGATAACACAAGACCTAGCAGCTTCTACATCAAGGGATTAAAGGGCTTGGAATATGATATTCTGGAGGTCAAAGGAGCTAGGATTAAAACCAATAATCACCTACCCACCAAAACTGAGGATAAAGCTTCTGGGGAAAATATGGTCATTCGATGAAATAGAGGACTTTCAAGCATTCTTGATGAAAAAACCAGAACTGAACAGAAAATTTGACTTTCAAATGCAAGAAACAAGAGAAGCATGAGAAAGTAAACAAGAAAAAGAAATCATAAGGAACTTATTAATGTCCTTAAATGTTGTTAAACTTATTAAAGTGCATTCCTACATGGAAAAAATGATAATTGTAACTCATGAGACTTTTTCTCAGTATGAGGATAGTTTAAGGGAATATATATGTATATATATATATATATATATATATATATATATGTATGCATACTTATATATGTATGTATAGGAGGGTGTATGTGTATATAAATATATATATGTGAATTGTGTGTATATATATGTGTGTGTGTGTGTGTGTGTGTGTGTGTGTGTGTGTACATGTATACATAGACAGAGGGCACAGGATCAATTGAATATAAAGGGATGATATCTAAAAAATAAAATTAAGAGGTGAAAAAGGAAATATTGGGAGGAGAAAGGGAGAGATAGAATAAAGTAAATTGTCTCATGTAAAAGAGGTAAGAGAATACTGTTACAATGGAGGAGAAGAGCAGGAAGATAAAAGGGAATGGGTCAACCTTACTCTCATGGTATTTGTCTTAAAAAGGGAATAACATATACACTCAATTGGGTATCTTACCCTATAGGAAAGTAGGGGGCAAGGGAATAAGAGGGGGAATGATAGAACGGAGGACAGGTTGGGGGAGAGGGTAGTTAGAAGCAAACACTTTTGAAAAGGGACAGGGTAAAAGTAGAAAACAGAATAAGTGGGGGGCAGGATAGAATGGAGGGAAATATAGTTAGTCTTTCACAATATAACTACTATAGAAACCTTTTGCATAACTACACATGTACAACCTATATTGAATTGCTTGTCTCCCCAATGGGGATGAGTGAGAAGAAGGGAAAGAATCTGGAAGTCAATGTTTTAAAAACAAATATTAAAAAGGAATGTTCAAAGCCTGAAAAATCACAACTAAAATGAGGTCTACACCTTAAAAAAAAAAACAACAACAGAGTGTTACAGTTCTTCTAAGAAAGCACAACTTTAAATAAAAAACTTTAAGGAAAAAAAAAGAAGAGAGAATAAAGCTAGATATATAGATCTTGGAGTCATCTCCATAGCAATAACAATTAAACATTTAGGAGCTGGTTAAGTCACCAAGTAAAAGAATATGGAGGGATGGGGAAGAAAGGAGGGCCCAGGACAGCTAGTACCCTCACAATTAGTGGGCATGGCATGGATAATGAATCGGCAAAGGAGACTAAGAAAAAGAAGTCAGGCAGATATGAGGAGAAACAAGAGAAAGTAGTGTCATAAATACTCAAAGGGAAGAGAGCACACAGAAAAAGTAGGTGGCCAACAGTGTCAAATATTGCAGTAAGGTCAAAAAGGATAAGAATTGAAAAAAGGTGCTTAGATTTGGAAAATAAGAGGTTATTGATATCTTCGGAGAGAGTAATTTTGGTTAAAATATGATTCGGAAGACAGACCAGTTTTGCATACTCCTTAGCTGAAAATGCTTTAGTATTTTAATTATATTTATATTTAATATTTAAGTTATAATTAAATAACATTTAATTATAAATATGTTTATATAAGTATATAATATAATTAAATTATATTACTTTTAAGTAATAAAGAATATACAGGATTGGTCTTATGTGGAAACAATTGCCTGGATGGTCACTGGGATTCAACCCTACTACCTGTTATTCTGTCAGGGTAGTTTAACTCTTTCAGGTCTTTAGAATTATAGAAATTCAAGAGATCTGAAAAGAATCACCTAGTCCAGAGGGATCAAGCATGGGGCAACACTCCCTGTGCTGTGAAACAAATTAAAATGTAACTGGGAGATATTTAGCAAAATGAATAAAGATACAATAGAACATATATAATGTTTATATGTAATTTTCTAAGTCTGTATGATGCCCACAAACATTCTCATGTACAGTTTAGTGGCCTCTGTTTCTATGTGAGTTTTACACCACTGCTCTAGTCCAACCTCTGCAATTTACTAATGAGGGAACGAAGAATTAGAGAAAATAGGATGACTTGCCCAAGGTCACATACTTAATGACAGAGTTGGAACAAAAATTCAGGTGTCCAAATTCTTGGTCCAGGATTTTTCTTAAGCTTGGACTCCTGGCAAAATCTAATAGTCTTAAAAGATATTTAATACCGAGTGGATGACCACTAGAGAAGAAGACTTGGAAGAGAATGAAAATATAAGAGATGTCTGGAATGTGGGTGGATTTAGCAATTCAGAGAAGAAAGATAAAGAAAACATTAGGACTAGGGAAAGGCATAGAGAAAAAGGATAGCAAAGATATTTTACCCAACTTTAAAAATTTTTGTATAAAGCTTACTTTAGTGCCATCTCTCCATCTCAGCAATAATAATGATGATGATAACCTACATTTATATATCACTTTGTGTACCTTGCTCACAGTGGCACTGAGGTGGGTAATGTGGATTATTGTACCAATTTTTCAAATGAGAAAAGCCAAGGCTAAAAGTTAAGTAATATGTTCAAAGTTACATGCCCAAGATTCAAACCCAGGTCTTTTGACTATAAATACTCTCCTCTCTACCATGCTGTCTCTCGGGGAGATATGTGGATTAATTGATGAAATGAAAACTTTGAGAATAAGTGTATGCCCATTTTTAACAATATAGAATTAAGCATATGTGTTACTATTATAACCAAGGATAGCCATAGAAATTATAAACTGCAACACCATCCTTTATGACGGGAAGGGGTTAGGGATAGAGAGTATTTTGTATACTCTCAAAACTGATTGACATTATGTTATATAAAAATATTTTTAAAAATAGCCCCTGTCCTTAAGAAGCCTATTTTTTTTTTTTGCTTTTTTGGACAGGGGAGTGCAAGGCAATTTGGGGTTAAGTGACTTGTCCAGGGTCACACAGCTAGTAAGTGTTAAGTGTCTGAAGCCAAATTTGAACTCAGGTCCTCCTGACTCCAGGGCTGGAGCTCTATTCACTGTGCCACCTAGCCTCACTGAGCCTACATTTCTAATAAGGGAAGATAATGTATAGGGGAATAAAGTCCGGGGCGGGGGGGTATTTTGGTCAGGAAAAGTCATAGGGATGATGAATAGAATCATAGGAATACTGATTGATAAGTCTTCTCTAGGAATCATAGTGTTCATTTGATTACTATTCCCAGGGCTAGAGTTGGAAATTGAGGGGTAGGGAACTGTGGTGGGGAGAAAGGTACACAGGTAGTGAAATGACATGAAGATATCCAAGAAGCAAAGTAGTGGGTCAGGGTCAGTTGATATGGTGAACTCTAAGCACTCAGAAGCCTTGTCTATAAAAGTATGTGTTAGAGGTGGATTGTTTTTCTGTCTCCCTTTTTTTATCTTCTAATACAAGGCATGTATCTCTAGGAAGCAGAAAGGAAAGAATATATTTAGAAAAGAAGGTGATAACATAACATATAAATTTTTTTAAATTTGTTGACAAAAAATGTGTTTTTCAGTCATATCTAACTTATCACCCCAACTTCTAGCTCTGCCCTTTGGACTTGAAAAGATCAAGTCTAATACCACTTGAACATGACTGCTCTTTATGCCCACCTTAAATTACAGGATAATAGAATGTCAGAGTTGAAAAGAGCCTCAGAGGTCATTTTGTCCAGCTCATTATCTGAGCAAGAAGCCTCTTCTTAACACCCCAATAGGTGGCTATCAGAACTCCCCTGGAAGACCTCCAACAACAAAAACTCACTACCATTTGCAAAATGCTTTATATATGTTATATCATATGATTGTATAACATAGTTTCTACTTTCCTCACCATGCTGGTCTCCCTCCCCGGACGTTCCCCAGCCTATCATTGTCCCTCCTAAAATGTCCGGAAGTGTACAGAATTCAAGACAATACTCCAGCTATATTTCTACTTTCTGTTTCAAGGAGATGGTATGTTGTTGTCAAATGAGCTTTGGACCAGAAATCAGGAAACCTGGCTTCTATTTCCATCTCATCCATCAATGTTGTATATCAAGTTGTATAATCTTGAGCAAGCCATTTAATATAGCTAAATCTCAGTTTCCTCATCAGTAAAAAAGGGAGTTTAAGGAATAGAGTGCATAATCTATAAGTCCCTTTCATCTCTATTTTTGCTACATTTGGTTTTTGTTCTAAACACTAGTATGTTTACAGATGAATTCTGAATCATACATGCAACTATTTCTATTTTCTTAGCATAGTGATGTACAGAGCCATGGGAGGAGATGCAAACGATTAGGATGAAGAAGACCCTGATAAGTGTGGGCTGACTAGGGGGACATTTTAAAAATCTTTCTACAAACCTAAATCATGTAAAGTGAGGAGGTCAGAACAGACCATTTTTTGAAAAATCCAAGAATGCTGGAAATGTAGTGAACCTCTCTGTGCTTCCCAAAAGGGGGGGGGGGGGGAGGCAGGAATAATGTCTTATTTCAACTCTGTTTCTTCCATAGCACCTAGTATAGTGTTCCTTTAGTTGGAACTTAAATAATTGAATAAATGGCAAATTTATTAAGCACTTTCTATGTGCAGAGCACTGTGCTTAGCTCTGGAGAGAAAATCAAAAAAAGTAAGACAGTCCCTGCTCTCAAGGAACTCATATTCTAATGGGGGAAATAACTCCTATGGAAGTTGTAAAATGGCAAGTCAGATGGAAAGGTCCTGTGGTTCTTAGGGCACAGAATCAAAACAGATGGTAATGCTTCTTCTTTAATATGACTTCCACTTATAATCATATCAGTTTCTGAAGTTGAACCCTTTGACAATGCCAAGGACTCTGGGAGCAAGTACTTTTTTCCCCCCTATGTCTGATACCTGCAATAGCGGCTGCTAAGCTGCTTCTCCACAGGGATTGCTTCCTAAGACAATGGTGAAGGACACCGAACTGGAAGCATTACTATTCCCAAGGCTCTTGGTTCAGGATTCTGGGATATCTATAACAGGGACTGAGGGGAGATCATGGACAAAGTGGTTTGGTTTGCATGGCACTTGCTACCTCCAGTCTTTCTTTGAGGATAGCAGGTAGACTGGCTTACCTTCCAATGTGCAAAGTTCCATCAACCTTTGTACCTCCTCAGCACTACCGCCTGTCACTCTGATTGGAGGGTGGGAGCATGAACTCCAAACTTTCCACTTAAGAAGGGAGACCAGCTCAGAATGCTTCATCATTTCTCACCTGGCTGCACTGTTTTGGAATCCTCTGGCTTCTCCACCTTGCCTCCACATCAAGTATCTTTCCCATTTCACCCTCACCCCCAGCTTTTCATCTTCTTTGGGCTGTTATCTTCCCCATTAGACTGTAAGTTCCTTAAGGGCAGAGCTTTTCTTTCTTTCTCTTTCCTTCTTCCTTCCTTCCTTTCTTTCACATTGGTATTCCCAGGAATACACAGTGTTTGGCGTATAGTAAGTGCATAATAAATGCTTATTCACTGGGGGCTATTGATTGTGTGTTGCAATTGGTTGGCAGCTGGTGATGGTTGGCTGGCCCATTCTCTACAACAGCTGTTTCCCTGGAATCATAGCTATGAGGGCTGGGTTGGAAGCAGAACTGGTGGTCACGTGTAGAGCCACTTCCCGGGCTCACTGTTCTCTCTATTGGTGGCAGCTGGTCATCACCTGATGAGAAAAGTGAGCCCCCCGCTCCACAACAATCGTTCCCTTTTATGAGGGCTGTGGAAACTGAGTTGAAAATAGGTTTGATGGTTTAGGGGACAATGTTATTCCCACATTCAATATGACTCAGCACATGGGGGGCGGCTAGGTAGCGCAGTGAGTAGAGTGTCGGCCCTGGAGTCAGAAGGACCTGAATTCGGATCCGACCTCAGACACTTAACACACACACAAACAAAAACCTAGCTGTGTGACCTTGGGCAAGTTACTTAACCCCAGTTGCCCTCCAAAAAAAAATATGACTCAGCACTGTGGCATGGCAGTCAAATAAACTAATTCCACCTTAGATTGCATAAAGAAGCATAATGTTCAACTAGAATCATGCTAGTTGTGCTCTCCACCCTAGTCAGATCATATGTGGAGTATTGTGTTCAGTTCTGAGAACCACATTTTAGCAAGGACATTAACAAATTAGACAATGACCAGCATAGTGAGAGTACTCAAAGCCATATCACTTAAGGATCCATTGAAAAAATTTTAGCGAATTAAGAGCCTCTGTTTAAATGGTGGAGGATTCCTTAATACCCAACAACCACCACTTTTCAATCTAACTGCCCTTTCTGAATCTATGGAAACCAATTCAATTAATTTCCCCAGGCCATCAGAACCAAAGAAACCTCCTGGAAAGTGCTTCATCCTCCAGTTTAGAAGCTCAAGGGAGAACCTCAGATGAAATCACTGAGTCCAAATTTCCCTAAATCTACTACTCATGGCCCATTTGGCGGGTCCTAGACATATATCCTCCAAATCTCAAGAAACTGTTAAATTACCATAAAAGCAGTGTCAGCCTGTTCCCTTAGCCTTAAAGGATTAGATTTTAACTGACTCCCTGATGCTGAAAGTCTGGTCTGATTTCTCTTCATGCCCCAGAATACAATATTATATGTGTCCATGAGGAATATATGATTTAGACTGGAGAAGCCCCAAAAGATTAAGAAGCAAAAATAAATCTGGCTTTCCTTAAGTATACATAGGAAGGTATTTTAGTGTGAGTGCCCTGAGAAAAAAAGACTGAGATCTATAGACTTTCTAAGCAGTGGGAAAAGGTGTACCTGATTAAGATAAAGAAGCCCCTGATAAGAGTGGAATGACTAGGTGTCCATTTTAAAAATATTTTGGGTATCATGTAATCTGAATCATGTAAAATTAAAGGGCCAGATTAGATCATTTCAAAGGATGCTAGAACTAGAGTGGGCCCCTGTGTGCTTTATGGGGAAGATGAAGTAGGAATAATGTCTTATTTAGACTGTGTTTCTCTCCCAGCCACTAGTATAGTGTTCTGCTTATGGTAGAAACTTAATAAATTGTTCAATAAATGAAGCATTTCTTAAGCATTTATAATGCGCAAAACACTGTGCTTACCTCTGGGAGAAAATCAGAAAGGTAAGACAGTCCCTGCTTTCAAGGAGCTCACATTCTAGTGGGGAAAATAACTCCTATGGAAGGTGTCAGCTGCAAGTCAGATGGAAAGGTTCTGTGGTTCTTAGGGCACAGCAGCAAAGCAGATAGTAATGCTTCCTCTTTAATGAGATTTCAACTTATAATCATATCAGTTTCTGAAGCTGAACCCTTTGACAATGCCAAGGACTCTGGCAGCAAGTACTTTTTTTTCCCTTAGGTCTGCTACCTGTGGCATCTCCAATAGCAGCTGCCAAACTTCATCTCCACAGGGATTGTTTCCTAAGACAATGGCAAGGGTCCTGGGCTAGAAATATAACTATTTTCAAGGCTCTTGGGTTCAGGATTCTAGGTTATCTCCAACAGGGTCTGAGGAGAGTTGGTGGTCAAGTCTAGCTATGTTCAATCCTTCATTCCTCCATAAATTCTGCTATTGATTCTCTGGAATTCTTTCTCTACCATGCCTTCTTTCCCCCTGTATCCTACTTCTCAACTTTGTTTCATTTCTCTTGCCCCATAGAATATAAGCTGCTTAAGTAAAGGGACTGGTTTTTGTTGTATTATATTCCCAGAACTTAGCACAGTGCTAGACACATACTAAGAGTTTAATAAATGCTTGCTAACTTGATCACTTAAGGGTACTCCTAGAACTCTGAGAGAAGAAATATAGCTGGTAGTCTTCTGGGAACCCAACTCATCAGTGAGAGGGAGATTGGGAAAAAGATCCCCTTTGCCTCAGGACTATAGTAGCATTCTTTCTCAATTCTGAGGTATTCATACTCTACCTGAGAGACCTAAAGATCCAATTTATACATCCTACTTGAGTCCGTAGGGACCATTCATGAATCTTTGACGTTAATCCCAGTAGGATAGGGATTTCACTGGTACAGGAAATTCCAACATGAAGAAACTCCTCTACCCCCTGCAGGTCAGTGCCTTTTCTAAAATATAGCTTCAAAATTGCCCAGAGCATTGAAAGGTTAAGTGACTTGCATAGGATTATACAGCCAATATGTCAAGATAAGACTTGAGCTTAGAGCTTTTTGGTTTTGAGGTCAATTATCTATTCACTATACCTTGCTGTCTCTCAGTACAAGCAATCACCCATGAATCAAATCACCAGAGGATGTGCATACTCTGAACAGGGAGGGGCTCACCCTAGATCTGGACTTAACCTCAACATCATCTGCCATTATTACTGAGGCACACTTTTAAAAGCTAGTGTTCTCTCTCTCTCTCTCTCTCTCTCTCTCTCTCTCTCTCTCTCTCTCTCTCTCTCTCTCTCCCCCTCCCTCCCTCCCTCCCTCCCTCATATCTAGGAGCTATAGAATTAAAAATCTCAAAGACAACAGGAATAAAATTGAACATTAACCTTTGCCAAGAGGGGTGATACCCAAATCTGTTATTAAAAATGGAAAACTGCTCAGATTCCTTAAGAGTCTGGCCCACCTGTATTGACAAGTGTCACAAATAGCAAATATTCTTAAAATCTCACCCACCCCAACTGGTGTTTTAATAAACCTTGTCTCTGAAAAAAAAAAATGTAAAACAACATATTGTGGTGGAAATAATACTTGATTGGAGATCAAAAGACCTGAGTTCAGATATAATCTATATTGAGTATACATTATTTAATTTTTCTTTTTAACTTTTTTTAACATTTTATTTTTCCTAATCACATGTTAAAACGATTTTACATTGATTCGTTTTTAAATTTTGGGTTTCCAATTCTCTCCTTTTCTCCTTCCCCACACTACTCATTCAGAAGATAAGCAATTTGATATAGGTTATACTTATGAAGTAATGCAAAATATATTTTCATAATAGTCATGTTGTGGAAAAAAAGACAAACCCCCCCCCCCCAAGAAAAATAAAGTTTAAAAAAAGTGTGCTTTGGTCTGAATTCATACTCTATCAGTTCTTTGGATGTAGATAGCATTTTCCATCATGAGTCCTTTGTCTTGGATTATTGTATTACTAAGAAAAGTGAAATCGTTCACAATTAACCATCATACTATATTGCTGTTACTGTGCACAATGTTCTCCTGGCTCTGCTCACTTCATTTTGCAACAATTCACATAAATATTTCCAGGTTTTTCTGAAACCATCATGTTCATCATTTCATATACTATAATAGTATTCCATCACAATCATATACTACAATTTGTTTAGCCATTCCCCAGTTGATGGATATCCCCTCAATTTCTAATTATTTACCACTACAAAAAGAACTGCATAAATATTTTTGTGCACCATAGGTCCTTTTCTTTTTTTTTAATATAAGCAATTGGGGTTAAGTAACTTGCTCAAGGTTACACGGCTAGTCATTATTTATGTGTGGGTGCTCATTTTTTGAGGCCAGATTCAATCCCGGGTCATCCCAACTCTGAGGCCGGCGCTCTTACTCACTGCACCACCTAGCCACCCCTTTAGGGCAATTGGGGTTAAGTAACTTGCCCAAGGTCACACGGCTAGGTTTTTGTTTGTGTGGGTTAAGTGTCTGAGGCCGGATCCGAACTCAGGTCCTTCTGACTCCAGGGCCGGCACTCTACTCACTGCGCCACCTAGCCACCTGGGTCCTTTTCTTTAAAAAAAAAAAACTATCTCTGGGATATAGACCCATAAGTGATATTGCTGGATTAAAGTATATGCAATTTGATTGTCTTTTGGGCATAGTTCCAAATTGTTCTCCACCATGATTGGATTAGTTCACAACTCAAACAACAATATGTGTCCCAGTTTTTCTACATCCTCAACATTTGTCATTTTCCTTTTCTGTCTTATTAGGCTTACTGAATCTCTTATGATATCTTTTTCCCATTTATCTTTTTATGCTCCTTTTGAGTCTTGAAAGTCAAATTTCCTATTTAGCTCTGATCTTTTCATCAGGAATGCTGAAGAGTCCTCTATTTCATTAAATATCCATTTTCCCCCCGAAGGATTACATGCAGTTTTGCTGAGTAAATGGTTCTTGTTGGTAATCGTTCCATTGCTCTCTGGAATATCATCTTGTAAACTCTCCAATCCTTCAATGTAGAAGCTTCTAAAGCTTGCATTATCCTGACTATGGCTCCGTGATATTTGAATTGTTTCTTTCTAGGTGTTTGCAATATTTTCTCCTTGACCTGGGAGCTCTGGAATTTGACTATAATATTCTTGGGAGTTTTGGGGAGCTTTTTCAGAAGGTGATCAATGGATTTCTTTCCATTTCTGTTTTACCCTTTTGTTCTAGGATTTCAAGGCAGTTTTCCTTCATAATTTCTTGAAATATTGTGTGTAGGCTTTTCTTTTTTTTTTTTATCATGGGTTTTAGATTGTCCAATAATTCTCAAATTATCTTTCCTTGAACTATTTACCAGATCAGTTATTTTTTCAATGAAATATTTCACATTTTCTTATATTTTTTTATTCTTTTGATTTTGCTTTATTGTTTCTTGATGTCTCATGAAGTCATTAGTTCCCATTTGCCCAATCCTAATTTTTAAGGACTTTTCTTCAATGTGATTTGGTAATTCCTTTTTCTGTTTGGCCAATTCTGCTTTATAATGAGTTCTCCTCAGTGGAGGGGCCTTTCTTAGCTCTAGAGTGAATTTTTATATCTATTTTTCCATTTAGTCAATTCTGCTTTTAAATGAGTTCTTCTCTTCAGTGGAGGGGCATTACTTAGCTCTAGAGTGTGGTTATGAGGCCACATGTGGCCTTCTATTTCACTGGGGGGAGAGGGAGGTCTTTTGACTGAGTCTAAGTTTATAGAACAAAGTCTTTTATTGAGGGCATTTGTTCTGTGAAGTTTGGATTCAAAGGGTTGCATTTGAGGACCTGGAGGGCCACATATGGCCTTGAGGTCACAGGTTCCCTACACCTGAATTAGGCTATGAGTATCCTCTGAATTATTTATAGCTTGGGCAAGATATGGAAACTTAGTCTTAATGTTTTTTAAAGATATAATTGAGATTGTTATGGGAGAAATATCTCCTTTCTGATTCCATGTGATAGGTAACTATCACAAAACATATCTACCACAACACAGAAATTATAGAGGTAAAAACCTAGGTTTTATTATAGTTAAGTATAAATCTCAGGCTAAGAAATAGACCTAAACCAAGATTAAGATTCTAACAAGACCTCTTATAAACAAAGTTACATCAATGTGACAGATAAATAATTATTTTACCTATTTCAATCTTGTACGTTTAGCTTAAGCCATAAAAGTTAAAGAAAAGACAGATTCATAATCCCACAATTCCTTCAATGTCATAAAAGTTGAACAAACTTTGTTAATCAAAGTCATAATCTTATATGTTGCCCTAGAGAAAAAAATCTATTTACCCAGACTCTAGATAAACTAAGATAGACTCAGATAAACTAAGTCAGGTTACAGATTAAATTACATTTAAAGGGTTCACAATGGTTGGTTGGTTAGTTGGTTGCTTTCCTTTGTTCTTGAAGAGGACCAAAATGACATTACTATGCTAAAGTCATTTCCATGTGTCCGACTGTGACTCATCAGACTAATACAAGTTCGGAATGCTCTACCACAGGTCAGGCATAAATAGTCGGGGTGAACATTAAGGGTGCATACTCTAAATTTGCACATCCTGTGTTTCCTTTGAGTTGTTTCAATTCTTCTTTGCTCATAGACCACAGCACCTTCTCTGATGTGGGCATGCCATGAGCAGTCCTGTGCCAGCGTCTCCCCTGTCACACAATCAATTCCAAAGTTCTTGAGAGAGACTTTGAGAGTGTCTTTGTATTGTTTTTTCTGACCACCATGTGAGTGTTTGCCCTGTGTGAGTTCTACATAAAATAGTCTTTTTTGGAAAGCAGACATTTTTCATTCGAACAACGGGGCCAGTCCATCAGAGTTGTGCTCTCTAATGTAGAGTTTGAATGCTTGGCAGGTTAGTTTGAGTAAGGACCTCAGTTTCTGGTACCTTACCCTGCCAGATGATCTTCAGAATCTTCCTGAGGCAATTCAAATGGAAGTGATTAAGTTTCCTGGCATGGCGCTGCTAGACTGTCCAGGTTTCACAGGTATTCCACAATGAGGTCAGCACAATGTCTCTAGACCTTCAGTTTGGTAATCAGCCTAATACCCCTTTTCTCCCATACTTTCCTTCAGAGCTTTCCAAACACTGAGCCAACTGTGGCAATGCATGTGTCAACCTCATTATCAATGTGTACATCCCTGGAAAGTACACGAGGTAAGTGAACTTATCCACAGCATTCAAAACTTCTCCAATAAGCTAACTGAAAAAGAATATTTACACATCACCAAGAGAGCCAAGAAATACTGGCATCAGGGAAATCCTATTACTTTGTGGAGTTTAAATGCCCCTTTGACTTTTATTGGAAAAATGTCAAACAGTCTTCCCTTGATACTATTATGCTATAAGTTAGGTTTTTGTCAGATCAGGTTAATATTGAGAGAAGACTGACTTTTAGTTTACCAAAAGTTGCAGGAAGAACAGCCCTGAGCCCTGAATAATAAAAATAAAAGGAAACCAAAATTCCCATAAGAATCTCTCATTTTGATCATAAAAAGGTCTGAAATATCTTCTTTTTTAATTTATTAATGATTTGATTTGATTTTTAAAATTTATTTCTTTTGGGGGTGGCTAGGTGGTGTAGTGAATAGAGCACCGGCCCTGGAGTCAGGAAGACCTGAGTTCAAATCCGGCCTCAGACATTTAACACAAAACTAGCCATGTGACCTTGGGCAAGTCACTTAACCCCATTTGCCCTACCTTCCCCCCTCCAAAAAAGCAAAAAATAAATAAAATAAAATAAAAATTATATATTTTTAGTTTTCAACATTCACTTTTATAAGATTCTAAGTTCTAAATTTTCCTCCTCTCCCCTCTCCATCATCCCCAAGATGGCATGCAATCTGATATAGGCTATACATATATAATCATATTAAACATATTTCCACATTAGTCATGTTGTGAAAGAAGAAGCAGAATAAAAGGGGAAAAAAACACAAAAAAAGAAAAAAAGAGAGATAAAATAGTATGCTTCAATCCTGCAATGTCTTCTAAATTCTATGCTCCGGGCACATTTTCAACTGGACTTGTGCAGACATTCCTGCAGGCCTTTACAAATATTGAAAAACATGAGATACAATAGCAACCAAAGAGTAATATTGAATAACATAAAGTCTCCTGGGTCCAGCTCATTCCTAGTAACTCACTCCAAATGTCCATTTAATCAGCTTCTCTTGGGTCTTAGTTGTCACAAGTAGCTCTCTGATCTTTGGAAATATTTTCCCTTGTAAATTCTAGAATAGGCCTCATTTCCAGAGTAGTTCTAGAGAGGTTTTCCATCTAGTAGATCTGCTTCCCAAGAATTTATTTACCTAGTAGTTTAGGTTAGAAAATTGAAACAAATAGCAAACACAAATTCAGAAAATTAAAATTAAAAATATTAAGGTCTTTCATACTTGTGTCTTACTATAATAACTCAGGGATGTTTGCGTATTGCAATAATAAAATTCATCATATATTTTTTACAATTCCTCCATCCTAGTTATAAAAATGTGCTACGAAAGGAAGATGCAAGAATATATTCATAACAATAAAAATATCATCATTGAAAGGCACAGACTGACCTGATATGAGCATAACAGGATAAAGCTTCCCTAGCTTTGTTTGATCCCAGATAAGAAGCACAGTTAACTTTTTGGCAGAGCCAATCATTCAGAAAAGGTCTATATTATATAGAGTATTACAGCCAGGCTCAGAATTTACCAGTTGGGAAAATTTCCAATCCAGAAAGGAAATAATACAATGAGGAAATAAATCAAGAGGATCCTACCCTCATACCTACAAAGTCATCCTTTCAACCTTCCCAGGCATAGATATCTACCGGTAGCAATTCTCGGATCACTTTCTCTTTGAGCAACATATGGCATTTCCCTTGAATGGTGGATTATTGACAATGATAATTCTGACAATCACAAATCAAAATCAAAACTTAAATCAAAACTCAGAGCAGGGGGCAGCTAGGTGGCACAGTGAGTAGAGCGTCGGCCCTGGAGTCAGAAGGACCTGAGTTCGGATCCGACCTCAGACACTTAACGCACACACAAAAACAAAAATCTAGCCGTGTGACCTTGGGCAAGTTACGTAACCCCAATTGCCCTCCAAAAAGCAAAAACAAAACAAAACAAAACAAACAAAAAAAAAAAAAAACAGAGCAATATCAAAATAAAGTCCCAAGAGATTTTATCTCAAACAGAAAATTTCACTAATCACAGCTTAGGATGAGGTTCAGTTATTATTTTTAATGTTGTTGCAATAATAGTTGCCCTTTGGAGCCCAAGCAGTGTAAGGAAGAGGAGACAGGAGCGACCCCCAACCAGCCGCTGCCACCCGCACCCAGACTCCGCTGCTGTCCCTCCACCGTCACCACCATGCCCAAGAGAAAGGCAGAAGGCGATGCGAAGGGAGACAAGACCAAGGTGAAGGACGAACCCCAGAGGAGATCGGCGTGGTTATCTGCTAAACCTGCTCCTCCGAAGCCAGAACCCAAACCCAAAAAGGCACCTACAAAGAAGGGAGAGAAGTTACCCAAAGGGAAAAAGGGAAAGGCTGACTCCGGTAAGGATGGGAACAACCCTGCAGAGAATGGAGATGCCAAAACAGATCAGGCACAGAAAGCTGAAGGTGCAGGAGATGCCAAGTGAATTGTGTGAATTTTTGATAACTGTGTACTTCTGGTAACTGTACAGTTTGAAATACTATTTTTTATCAAGTTTTATAAAAATGCAGAATTTTGTTTTACTTTTTTTTAAAGCTATGTTGTTAGCACAGAACGCTTTGTTGTTGTTTTGGGGGGATGGGGCAGATGTTACAGATAGGATGTCTCAGAAGCTGGGTTGAAATGGATGGACTTCTCTTGAATACCAAGAGGAGGTTCACACACACACACACACACACACACACACACACACACACACACACCACCACACAACCACACATACCCCAGATACATGGATATGAACACTGATACCCTCAGCCTGTCTGGTGGGGGTAGGAGTGGATAACTTCAAAAATTTGTACTTCTTCCCTGTCTGCCATAAGCATCAACTTGACTCCTCCAAACCCAGGGGCCTATCAGGACCTGGCCCTATTTCCCTCCTTTCTCCTACCCCCAAATCAATTGTGTTGGATACCAGTCTTTCAGGTGATCTGGACTTGAATTATGGCCCTGAAGAGGCCTCCCCAAAAGAGCAGAAGTTCCTTTCATATTGGAGATCTTTTCCAATTAAGAATTCTGCAGTTTTCATTTCATTTCCTCAAAGTCAGGGTAGGCTCATGAAAAGTTGTTAAACAACATACACTCAATGTGAAAGTGTCCACCCTCACTCTAAACTTTCCCTGTTTAAAGTATAAAATAAATACTCTTCATTGGGTTTTATAGTGACTTTATGTTTTTGGTAGTCCATGGAGGAGGGGAGTTTGAAAGTTGTTGTTGCCGATCGTAGCCCATGTCCTGCCTGAATTACCATGATTGTTTATGAAAAGTATCTTTAATAAAGCTGGATACAGTTTGAAAAAAAAATAATAGTTAATAAGCACATACAAGTTCTTATATTATTCATTCTTTCCAATATAAATCCATCCTGGATCAGTAATCAAACATTAGAAATTAAGAAAATAATCACAGACTATAATTACACACAAACAGTGAGTATATTATAGTTTAGTCAAAATTCAAAAACCCACTGGCTAATTTAAGCTCATGCTAACAGATATGTATATCTTAAGGCATTATATGTTAATCCCTAAGAGAAAAAATAAAATCTTTACACCTGGGATCTGTTGATTTAAAGATTTAACTTCAATATATACTGTTCCACATATAATTTTACAATTTTCATAACAGTGGCCAAACAATTTATTAGTTAAAATCTTTATATCAAACTTGTAAGCTCCCTTACTTCACCCATGAGAAGTGTTAGTTTCTCACTAAATCACTTCATTACTTTAGAGTTTCAAAGCATACTGTCAGCAAGGCCAATAAGGTTTTATGTACCTGATGAATAGAAGTCTACAAGAGCCTGGTAAATTCCCAAAGAAGTGCACAGGTTAAAAAAAAAAGTCTGTGGTATTTTTCCCCACACAGTAAGTTATTGTTATTATCCATTCTGAAGCAAAATATATGCAATAAATATCTAACAGTTTTTAAACATTGTGACCAGATTCTCTAAAATATCAATTGATAATCAAACATCCAGATTAAAAAGAAGTTAATTTTTTAAAGTAACAATTACATTACTCTCTAGATATCTTTCAAATTCACAGCATTTTTAATACAATGATTTTTCAAAAACAATACAAGAATGAAGTGTAATAACAGCATAAGCAAAATTATGGATTTTTAAAACATAAAAAATATATTGCCAGTCAAATAACATCAATTCATTTGAATGCATTTCTGAATTACCTTACATATAAAATCACTTCATCCATCTATAAATTTGGTATTCTATACTATACTACACTATACTATGCTATAGTACTATAGTGGCTATACTGCTATACTATACTGTACTATACTATACTATGGTATGCTATGCTATGCTATACTACACTACACTATGCTATACTATTTAATGCTATACTATCTCTCCAATTGTTTAATTGTCTTTATTTGTGTGAAAAGTGTTTTATAATTGTGTTCATATAGTTCCTGTGTGTCTTCCAAGGGATTTGTATTGTCTGCAGTTATTTTAAGTGGAATTTCTCTTTCTATATTTTCCTGAAGAGTTTTGCTGGTAATATGTAGAAATATCTGATTTCTGTGGGTTTATTTGATAGCCTGCAACTTTGTTAAAGTTGTTAATTATTTCAACAAGTTTTTAGTAGACTCTCTAGGATTCTCTAAGAATACCATAGTACCATCTGTAAATTTTCTCATTGCCTATGGCGATCCTTTCGATTTCTTTTTCTTGTCACATTGTTATAGCTAGCATCTCTAGTACAATATTGCATAGTAATGGTAATAATAGACATCCTTGCTTCAGTTCTAATCTTATTGGAAAGGCTTCTAATTTATTCCCATTATAGATAATGTTTGTTCTTGGTTTTAGATGGAAACAATTTAACATTTTAAGAAAAGTTCCATTGATTCCTGTGTTTTCTAGTGTTTTTAATAGGAAAGACTGTTGTATTTTGTCAAGAGCTGTCTCTGCATCTCTTGATATAATCACATGAATTTTGTTGTTTTGTTATTAACATAGTCAATTATGCTTAAAGTTTTCCCACTATTGAACCAACCCTGTATTCTTCATATAACTCCCACTTGGACAAAGTGTATGATCCTGGTTTATCTTTTATAATATTTCATTTTTTAAAAATTTGGATCAATTTTTGCATCAATAATCACTGCAGAAATTGATCAATAGTTTTCTTTTTCTATTTTTGTTCTCTCTGGTTTATGTATCAAAACTATATTTGTGTCACAGAAGTAAATTGATAGCTTCCTTCTTTACCTTTTCCCAAACAGTTTGTATAAAATTAGAATTAATTATTCTTTAAATATTTGGTATAATTTGCTTACACATCTATCTGGTTTTTCTTAGAGAGCTCATTTATGACTTGTTCAATTTCTTTTTCTAAGATAGGATTAAGTATTCTATTTCCTATTCTATTAATCTGAGCAAATTATATCTTTCCAAATATTTATCAATTTCATTTTTCAGTTTAATTGTGCAAAATAGCTCCTAATAATTATTATAATTTTACCATCATTAGTAGTATATTGCACTTTTTCATGCTTGACACTGTTAATTTGATTTTCTCATTTCTTTTTTTTATTCAAGTTAGCCAAGGTTTATCCATCTTATTGACTTTTTCATAAAACCATCTCCTACTTTTATTTATTATTTCAATAGTTTCTAGGGTGGCTAGGTGGCGCAGTGAATAGAGCGCCGGCCCTGGAATCAGAAGGACCTGAGTTCGGAGCCGGCCTCCGACACTTAATCCACACAAACAAAAAACCTAGCCGTGTAACCTTGGGCAAGTTACTTAACCCCAATTGCCCTAAAGGGGCGGCTAGGTGGCGCAGTGAGTAAGAGCGCCGGCCTCGGAGTTGGGATGACCCGAGATCAGATCCGGCCTCAGAAAATGAGCACCCACGCATAAATAATGACTAGCCGTGTAACCTTGAGCAAGTTACTTAACCCCAATTGCTTTAAAAAAAAAAATAGTTTCTTTTCTTATTTTTGATTTTGTTAATCTGTCCTTTGATTTTTCAAATTTCTATTTTGGTGTTTAATTGGATATTTTTAATTTGTTCTTTTTCTAGTGTTTTTTCAATTTACATGCCCAATTTGCTGATCTACTCTCTCTTTTTTTGATGTAAGGTTTTTTTAGATATATATTTTCCCTAAGTATTGTTTTGTCTTCATCCCACAAATTGATGGTGTCTCATTATTGTCCTTATTTTAATGTAATAATTGATCATTTCTATGATTTGTTCTTTGACTCACATTCTTTAGAATTAGCTTATTTAGTTTCCAATTAATTTTTAATCCATGCTTCAAAAGTCCTTCATTGAATATAATTTCATTTCATTTTGGTCCAAAAAGGGTACAATTAATATTTCTGCTGTTTTGCATTGGTTTGTGAGGATTTTAATGCCATAATGCATGGTCAGTTTTTGGGGAAGTGCCAGATACAGTTGAGAAAAAGGAAAATTCCTTTCTATTCCCATTTTATTTTATCCAGAAATCTATTATATATCTAACTTTTTTATTCTATTCATCTCCTTGACTCCTTTCTTATCTAGTTTATGGATAGATTTATATAGATCTAAGAGAGGTAAATTGAAGTTCTAGTATAGCTTTACTGTCTATTTCTTCCTGTAATTCATGTAAGTTTTTCTTCAAGAATTTGAATGCTATGCCATTTGGTGCATATATGTTCAGTATTGATATTACTTGATTGTCTATGGTACACTTTAGCAAAATGTAGTGCCCTGAAAAACTCTTTTAAGAAGGTTTATTATTGTTTTTGCTTTGTCTGAGATAATGATTGTTATCCCTGCCATGTTTGCTTCAGCTGAAACATAATGATTCTGCCCCAACCCCTTATTTAAATTCCATGTGTTTCTTTGTGTTTCAAGTGTGTCTTTTAGAAACACCATGTTGTTGTATTCTGGTTTCTTATCCATTCTGCTATCCATTTCCATTTTATGAGTGAGTTCATCCCATTTGTAATTATGATTGTTCTGTGTATTTCCCTTCAACCTATTTTCTTCTATTTAACCTTCTCTTTTTTAACCTTGCCCCCTCCTTAAAAATCTGTTTAACTTTTGATCACTTCCTCCCTTAATCTACCCTTTTCTCCTATCCCCTTCCCCTCCTACTTCTCTGTTGGGAAAGACAAATTTCCATACCCAACTTTGTGTGTGTGTGTGTGTGTGTGTGTGTGTGTGTGTGTGTGTACTGCCCTCTTTGAACCAGTGCAGATGACAGTAAGGTTCAAGCATTGTCTGTCTCCTCCTTCCACTCTCTCCTCATTATAGAAACTCTTCCTTTTCTATCCCTTTTATTTGAGATTATTATCCCCATCATTCCTCTCCCTTCTGTCTTTCCCTGGTATATCCCTCTTTCTCACTCTTTCATTCTTTTTTGAGATTATTTCAACATAGTAGACTAGTACCCATGCCCTCTATCTATATAGATTTTTTCAGATTGCCCTAATAAAGTTTTTAGAAGTTACAGATATCATCTTCCAACGTATAAATGTAAGTAGTTTAACCTTATTAAGTCTTTTACTATTTCTCTCCCATATTTACCTTTTTATGCTTCTCTTGAGTCTCGTATTTGAACATCAAATTTTCTATTCAACTCTGGGTGGTTGTTTTTTAATCATGAATGCTTGAAAGCCCTTTATTTCATCAAATATTCATTTTTCACTCTAGGGTTACACTCAGTTTTGCTGGGTAGGTTACTCTTAATTGTATTCCTAGCTCCTTTGCCTTCTGGAATATCATATTACAAATTCTCCTCTTCTTTATAGTTGTAAATGCTAAACCTTGTGTGATCATGACTGGTTCTATTTCTTTATAACTGCTTTCAGCATTTTCTCTTTGACTTGGGAGCTCTAGGATGTGGCTATGATATTCCTGGGAGTTTTCATTTTGGGATCTCTTTCAGGAGATGATTTGTGAATTCTTTCCATTTCTATTTTACCCTCTGGATCTACGATATCAGGACGGTTTTCCTTTATGACTTCTTTAAATATTATATCTAGTCCAATAAATTATCTCTCCTCAATCTATTTTAGGTCAATTATTTTTCTGATGAGATATTTCATGTATTCTTCTATTTTTTTCATTCTTTTGGCTTTGTCTTCTTGATATCTCACAGAGCTTGATCAGTTCTGAATTTTAAGGAGTTGTTTTCTTTGGTGAGATTTTATAGCTCTTTTGTTAAGTTACTGATTTTTTTATAATTTTCTTACATTTCACTCATTTCCCAATTTTTTCTTGACCAGTCTGATTTTTGAAGCCTTTTTTTTTTGCTTTTCTGTATTTATTTCTTCAACTCTTGGAATTCTTGTTAGGCTTGTGTCCAATACACTTTTTTTTTCCTTTGAGGCTTTCCTTGTAGATATTTTCAAATATCTGAGTTTGTGTCTTGAGCTTCCCTGTCTCAATAGAAGTTTTTAAAAGCTTGTGTTCTTTTGTTGTTGTTTGCTCGTTTTTCAAGTTTATTTCTTTACTTTGGACCTCAGATTAGATGTGGGTTCTCTTCATCTCCAGGGGCAGCAGGGGGTTAGGGCAGGTAGAATGATTAGCCTGAGATTCTGTGACTAGATCTGGGGTCCTATAGTTTTTTGTTACTTCTAAGGTGGTGTGGTCTGGGGAAAGTTTTGGTCACTATCTTTCTGATCTGTATTCTGGTCTTTGCCCAGGTAGGGCCTCTGATTCTTCTCAGCTGCAGATTCTAAGGGTTTGTCTCTACTCTGAAACTGTAATACAGAGCCAGGTAATTGGAGACGAATATGCCAAATGGAACCCAGTCCAGCACCCAGTGCTAGCATCATGGTCTTCTATAGTATCTTTCTGACCAAATCTTTAGTTTTCTTACTACTTTTGGTGCCAACACTGCTGCTGCTACCATCTTCAGGTCCCATACCAATTGCTATTTCCTCTACCCTACTTCCAGTTTGTTCCTTCCCCAGCCCCCACCTCCCCGCCCCCTACAAAGGTCCATATGAAGACCTTTCTTTGGTCTTCTGAAGCTATCTTGGGCTGGAAAATGAGATTCTGTGACTTCTTATGGTTATCCGCTCAGAATTTGATTTCAGGCACTTTTAAAATATGTTAGAGAGTTGGGTTGAGAAAATTGAGAAAAATATTCAATTCCCATCATTATCTTCCATGGTATTGCGTTTTAATGATAATATTTTCTTGATTTGCTATTTGGCAATGCAGTATGGAATACAACTGCCTCTGAAGAATTAAACATGAGTATCATATAAAGGGCAGTTTAAAGACACATAGTGAATGTGAGCAAACAGTAATATAAAATGAGTAAGGAATTTCAAGGCAGAGCAACAATAAAAGATGTCGTCAAGGAATTTATTGATTTTAAGAAAAGGTAGAACAGTCATGTGGAAAGAATTACTATGTCAGGTGGCCAGTCTGGATGCTCCACTGGAGTCCTCACAAAGTCAGGAGAAAGCTAGCAAAGTCACTAGCATGTTGGATTGATGCCCGTGTCAAAGTTATGGGAGGACATGGATAAGTCACATAGGAAGGGCATGCATAGATGGATTGAGATCTGCATTATTAAAGGGATTTCCAAATCAATGAGATCACAAATATGTTTGATTATTCTTATCATTAATTACTATTAATTAATATTCACTATTTTATATAGATAGTCCTCTCCACATAGTAGCTAAAACCCAGTGACCAGCTGATGTTCAAAAGTGAGAAATATTTTTATGGATCAAGGCTGTGAAAGCCATTCTGTTCCCAGTCTTATGGCTTATTTGTTTCTTTGTTTATTCATCAAATAAGACAAGGGTTGCTAGCCTCTATAAAAAAAAAAACAACCACCTTATTTTTATTGATATCTTTTGCTTTAATATAATCTTTATTTTTCAAATGTATATTTAATCACTATTTCTCTGCCATTCCTTGTAATAAAGGGTTTTTTTTTTAAGATTTTGAAAAACAGATTGACATAACCAGTAGATAAATCAGTCATGTCTACCAATATATGCAACATTTTATACCCATGGTCCCCTACTTTTTTATAGAAAGGAAAGAGGCACATTTTCTTGAGTTTCTCTGAGGTTGTTTAGTCAATTTAATTATAGATCATTCAGTTATATTTTTGTCCAAAGTGTACCTGAACCTATGTTGTTATGGGGAAAGCCTCTGTTACTAAAGTTACACACCTTGCATTTTGCCTGATATTCTATGCATTGTAAGAGTATCCCCTAACCCATTACTAAACCAGTTTGAAGGTTATTCATAATAACAATTTGGGGAATAAATTTTTTCTATCAGTCAGTTTCTATAAGTGCTAGCTATGGTTACATTTTTCCATGTCTTTGGTGCTCCAAATTATCCCCCTAATCTTACTAAATTCCTAGTTTTGAAATGATTTAGCTTTTTATTAGCCATAACGTTCCTTTCTACTACCTACTTCTGACATTATCTCCCACTGGCAATGACAAAAAGGAAACAAAATCATATAGTTATATCCAAACTGTTATCCCGTCTTTGGGATCTTGCCCCCAGTATATACTTCATATTTCAATCTGTTGTCCATATAATATTGTTGATGTAGGATGTAGTAAGCAGCTAGGTAGGATAGTGGATAGAGGGCTGAACTTGTAAACAGGATGATCTCAATTAGAATACACATTCAGCACTTACTAGCTCTGGTCCTAGGCAGGTCACTTAACCTCTGCCAGCCTCAGTTTCCCCTTCTCTAAGATGGGGATAGTAATAGCACTTACTTCACAGGGTTGTTATAAGGATTAAATGATATAATATATCTAAATATATTACAAATCTTAACATACTATATAAGTGCTCTGCTGCTGATGGTGGTGGCAGTGATGGTGGTGGCAGCAGCAGTGATGGTGATGGTGGTGGGTATGTCTGATCATATCATTCTTGAACAAAACCTTTTAGTGGCTCCCTGTTGCCTACTAAAAAACATGTGAACCATCTTAAAGCCTAGAAGGCCTCTACAATTTGGCTCTAACCTAACTATCCAACAATGATTTTTTAAATTAAATTATCTTAATCTTCCCCTTCCTTAATTCTATGCTCCAACCACACTGAATTGTTTGCCATTCCAATATCTCAATGTACTCTCTACCAATTCTAATTATTTCCATGTACCATCCCCTTCATCCAAAATGTATACTTCTACATGTCAACTTGATAGTATCCTTCTCTGCCTTCAAGGCCCAGTTCATGTATCTTCAGGTCCATGAAGCTTTCCCTGATTCTCAACTTGGCATGATCTCTTCTCCCTTAATTCTATCATGTCACTCTAATCTTTCCTATGCACTTAATCACATTCTAATTTATATTCCTGTATATTTAATTGTATGCAGGTTTCATTGTCCCCTACTAGGTCATAATCTCCTTGAAGGAAGGAAATGTATTTTTTCTTCAAAGTCTTTCTAGCACCTAGCACTATTTTGCAGCACAAAAGAATAATAAATGTTTAATAAATGTTTGTTGAATTCTTGAATGTGATCATCCTGGATAAGTTGCTAATAGGATTCTGAAGCTAGTGCAATTCACAGTATTGTAACAGCTTTTTCAAAGACATCATCTCTGTCATTTAAACCCCAAGGGAATTCAATAACTCTGGTCCTTTGATTTTAATAGAGGTTTAAAGAAATCGCAAAGACCAATGCTCCGGTATTTTGACACACCTTAGACAATTTCCTGTGAGATTTTAGAGGCTAATTGCTTAGAGAATCATTTAGCTGATCTACTCTAGAATATGTATTTAAGTACTTAAGCCCTTTTATATAAAGAATACCACCTCAAAATCTCTGTTGATAGGGAATAGGCAAATCATTTCAGACAAGATTCCAGACAAGTAGAAATGAAAATAAACTTGACATTGATTATTGGCTTTGTGATCTTTTATAAGTTAGACCTCAGTTCCCTCATCTGTGAAATAAGGGGACTGAACTAGTTGGTTCTAAGAGCCCATTTAGCTATAACTTCTATGACTCCATTTTACTAACAGTAGCTCTCCTTGAGGAGAGGGAGGATAGGATAATAAAAGATAAAAGTAAAAGAAGTTTGGAGTAGTTATTTTAAAAATTATACTGAATAATTTTAAGTAGCACATTTTAATCTTTTCTTCTTCATCTACCCAACAAATAGCATTGACTTCTCTCCTCTCTAAAATCAATTCAATATGGATGAAAGAGCAACTAACCCAAAGGTAGCAGGGCATCATGGCTTCCTATGTCAGAATCTATTCTTGTAGATTGTTAGAGCTGAAAGGGGCCTTAGAGATAATTTAATACAACTGCTTTATCTTAAAGATGAGAAAACTGAGGTCTAAATGGAAGTGATTTACCCAAGGTCACAGAGCTAAATAGTAGCAGAGCATGAACTCAAATTCAGGTCTTTTGACTCCTTGTTCAGGGTTCCCTCCATTATCATGGCTTCAGTAAATATATTTTCCATCTACCATCCTTGAGAAAATCAATCATCTTCACAAAATTCTTACTCTAAATAGCAACAAGCACTATAATATTGAAAAAACCTCCTAGATGAGTCTATAATAATTCAAGAGCTTAGAAACCAAGTGGATGAAAAATACTTTCTGTCCAAACTATAATAGACAATCGTATGGACAACTTAGAACTTAGAGAATTTATTATGTATCTAAGAAAATGCAGGAGAAGTTGACAAATTGGTCACTGAATTAAAGAGAGGGGAAAAAAATTGACAGGATTGCTCTTGGCAAATTGTCCAATGCTCTTACTGACCTCTTACTGACCTCCCTAATCAATGGTATATATTTTTAACATCAATACCCTTTCAGTTACATTGTATAGTTATGGGTCAAAGAATACTATAGTCTCAAAAGAAATGAAGTTATGGGTCAACCAAGGGCACTAGAGGAATATAGGCAGGTTTTAATATATTGCAATTGAGGGATCTTTCAGTAGACATAGAAAAAATTATACATTATTCATGTAATGACAGCAAGGGACAACTAATAGACTGTGTACTTTATTTGGTATGTCAAGAGAATGCGAGATATATTCCCAACACATTATGTGCCTCACTCCTACCGCATGCCAAATTTGTGAGAGGAAATGAATGAGAACTGCATGAGATGGGCAGGCAGGCATAAGTTTTTTGGGTTTTTGTTTTTTTTTTTTTATTTTTTTTTTGGAGGGCAATTGGGGTTAAGTAACTTGCCCAAGGTCACATGGCTAGGTTTTTGTTTGTGTGTGCGTTAAGTGTCTGAGGCCGGATCTGAACTCAGGTCCTTCTGACTCCAGGGCCGACGTTCTACTCACTGCGCCACCTAGCCACCCCTAAAACAACTCTTTCTTTTCAGGCATAAGTTTTGATACTCTCAAAAGACCCATAACAATAAGAGCACAGCTTCACTGTAGTATTGGAGGATTCCCAAGGCATTGCATTAAACTCTATGGGGAATTTAAACCTTAGAATGAGATTTACCCTCTATCTCAAGGGACTATCTAGTAAGATATATACAAATAAATAGCTGTTACATAATAAAACCAAAGATGGAAAGTTCAGAAAAGAGGTACAGCAAGGAGCTAAGCCATTCCTCATCAAGTAAGGATAGTGAGAAATAATGGAAAGAGTGATGAAATTGGATTCAGGAGAAAGCCAAATTCAGATCTTACGTCTGATAATTGCCATTTGTGTAACCTCCCTGAACTTCATTTTCCTTAGCTATAAAACCAGGATGACACTTATAGCAAGTATCTTACAGGCCTATTAGGAGGACCAAATAAGAACATAAATAAAATACTTTGCTAACCATAAGGAACTTTATGAATGTCAGCTATTATCATTGTCATTAAGATCTCAGTGACACAAAAAAAGAAAATGAATAGCTTAAATAAAGGTTTTTCCCATAACAGCCGCTTACCAAAAAAGCAAATTTTCTAAAAATAGTCACTTGGACTGTGTCTGTTATATACCTGAACGTATCAGATCAGGAGTGTGATTCAATTTTTCCAGCACTTAAGACAAATTAGCATTTAAATCTCTTGTTACAGAATCCTATTGGTGCTGCAGTCATCTTTGGGCAAAGGTGTGGATGAGATGAGGCCTGGATAGAAAGAAAGAAGATATGATTGGGGGATAAGAAAAGTGGGAAGAAAATGGACTGACTTCTGATTAGACCATAGCTAATCTTTATAATAGTTTATAGAATCACATATACCAGCCTATTGAGGATACTTATGTGGAACGCTTAATTTGATAGAAAAGTCACATACACTTTTTTAATGTGCATTACTCCAAATAAGGTAGTTTTGCTTTCATTTACAACCATCTGTTGAAAGTGCATTTTTATGAGTTGCCTCTCAAATACAGAGAAAAAACAGATGTACACTTAGTCTCCTCCTCCTCCTCCTCCTCCTCCTCCTCTCTTTCTCACTATATATATGTGTATATATATATTCATATCATGATTACTCCTTTATTTTTAAAACTTCAAAAGAGTTAAAAATTGATTTAGACTTACTGACAAGGTCAAATGATTTGACCTAAGGTGATAATATATACAGTACTATTATAAGAAGAAAGAGAGGATGATAGGATGGGGAAATTGCTGACCTAAATCCAGAAATCATAACTGTCACAGGGAACAGCAATGGTCAGTACCCATACAGCACGTTTTAGTCTAATGAGTTTCAAGTATTTTATAGACATTAATTCAACTATAGCTGGAGACATATCTGACATCATAAAGAACATTTTAATAGCTTTGAAACATTGAAATACACTCCTAGAATGATTGGGGAATCTTTTTTCCTGGACATTTTAAAGGAAAGAATATAGCTGTTTGATTTCTGAAATTAATAATCAGTAGTATCTCCCTAGCAGTACGGAAAGGCTGCCAAATTTGGAGTGAGATGACCTGAGTCTGAATGCCAACTCTGCTGCTAGCAACCATGTCACATTGCAAAATCCATTCACTTTTCTAGATCTCATATGTAAAATAAGAGGGCTAGAATCTGATCATTTCCAGCTCCACATCTATGGTTATAGTTCCTTGAGAATATGGACCATATTTTCTCTTTCTTCACATCCCAGCACTTAACATGGTGTCTTGCAGGCCATTGGTGCTTAGTAAGTGTTTTTTGATGTAATGATGAAAATGACCTCTCAAACACAGGGTAACAAAGACATGATAAACCTAAGATTAGAAAGAATAAGAAAAATCATATAGCAATATGATAGCATAGAATAATGTAGGTACAGGCTAAAGTAAATTTAAAATTTAGCTACCATTCATTACAACAGAAGCAGGAAAGTGATTCTCATCCATTGATAGTACAGATCAGCCATAACTCAAGGTGAAAAAAATTCCTCTACTGATGTAGGTTGGCATCGTCTTTGAAATTTATTATCTTAAAGAGTTGCCTAAGAGGTTAAATTACTTGCTCAGGGTCACATAGCCACTATGTGTCAGAGGTGGAACTTGACCCCAGGTCATGGTGGTTCCAAGGGCAGTTATCCATCCATTTTGCCATGGTGACCCTATGTGCATTATATGTAGCTTAATTTATGAATTTTTTCTGGACAAAAAAATATTCCTCTTAACATTAGTTTCTACTTAATTCACCCCAAAGTACTGGGAAACTCTTCAGATTGCTGAGTCAAAATTTGGGGCCATGGAACCACTTTTGCTTTTGGGATGTACCTTTGCTTTGCTTTATTCTTCCCTTAGAATACTATATTTGGTGGACCAATTTTATCCATTTTCTGATCTCTCCTAAATTGGATTTCCCAACCACTAACCACCAATCCAAACAATCAGTTTATTAGAGATTGTCCACCACTTTAGCTCCTGAGTTTGTTAGGAGTTCTATCTACCCAGAAATCACCAGTGTCATCTGGGCACCAAAAACCAAGGGCTAGAGAGAAATATGTGAACCAGTTGCCACTGCTTTGCTTGATAACACAGAATACCTGCTTCTAAATCCTTTCTATAAAATAAATATAATCCCTACATAATTAGTACTATGATAACAAGCTCATTTATTACATTTTTGTAATGAAATTTTGCTACAATGAATGCATTGCTAGAAATTAAGCCATAGCAATGTTAATTTGCTAGACTCTCAGAGTAGAGAGAGAGACATCTCTGACATCATCTACTACAACCTGTCTTCAAACATCAAATTCAAAAGAGCAGGACAAACAAACATTATTGATCAAGGCAAGATAGAAATAGGTATTGGACCTATGATTTTGGTGATATCAGTAACTCCTGGAGGCACCTTCTCCCCAGTTTATATAATCTTAGAGAATTTCCCAGGCTATTGAGAAGTTAAGTGACTTTCCCAGGATCACACAAACATATTACATAATATGTGTCAGGTGTGAGACTTGAACCTAGGCCTTCCCGAATCCAAGACCAATTTACTATTCACCAAGTCAAATAAGCTCTCAGAGTTCAGATACCAAAAGAAATAGATAGAATGAAATAAGATACAAAAGCAGGAAAGCAAGGATATAAATACCCAAAGAGTTTGGAAAAGTAAAAACCAAAGACTTGTCATGTGACAAAGATGCTATTCTATAGCCATTTTTTTTAAGAGTGATGGTAGGGAGAGTGCATCCTGAATGAAGTACAACGTAAGAAGCCAAAGTCTTGGTACACATCCCCGGTCCCTAGGATAGTCTCTCTGCTTTGAGTTATCAAGTGCCTTGGTTTCTCAAGAGAGGGATGTGTCATTATCTCTACCATTTTTCCACCTCAGATTTTAGCATCTGTAGTATATTGCTTTTGTTTTAGGAAAATATTCTCTCCAAAGTGATTTATGTGTTTAGAATGCATGAAACAAAAAGAAATACAGGGAAGGTAATTATTACAATAAGAAATACAGAGCTTAGCTACAATTCAATCTTGTCTCTCCCCAACTTCAAAGTATGCTCACAAAATCAAGGTGGAAAGGAACAGGAGAGGGGGTTGTTGTTTTTTTTTTTTTATTTTCTCATTAAATGACTATTATACTGACAAGCAGTGAGGGGAATATTTATTTGTATATATTGGACAGAATTAACTATAACTATATCCCCCCCAAAATACTGTATGGGTAAATCATCTGCATGCACACAGAAATGATTATAATATGATAAAACATTCTTAAAATAATAGTTTGAAATGTAATGGAATTTTAACTAAATATGGTAACCTCACTCTTATCTTCATCTGGATCTTCTACTTTGAGGATTATCCAAGGCAAACTTGACTTCTCCAGCCAGCTTCCTTCTTGCATATGTTAGGGTCACCTCCTCCTACCTACACATATTGCCGAGGCTGTATTTAGAGAATGACAGCTAATTTAATGTTATCTTGAGAAAAACACAGTTATAAAATCAAATCTATCCCCCAAAAAAGGCGTGGTAATTTCTTAAACAAAATAACAATTTAGCATCACCCTTTCTTTGGTATTACTCATACCTCTTCTCTCTTAGAGCACAGAAACACATTATACTCTAATTGGAAGATATATATAAAAACAAAGATACAAGTATAAGCTCTGCCACTTACTAGGTATGTGGCCATCAGCAAATAATGCAGTGTCTGAGAGTCTTAAAAATAGAAATAATAAGATCATCAGTGACTACCTCACGACAATACTGTGAGGAAACCTTAAAGTATTATTCAAATACGGGCTGCTATTGTTACATTATCTTTTTGCTATATTTCTTAACTTTCTATTTAAATATTTTCTTGCCCAATGTTCTCTGCATCTCCCAATATTTCCCTATTCCAGAGAGCCATCCTTTTTAACAAAAAATTTAAAAAGGAAGGAGGGAGGAACAGTTCCATAAAACTAACCAACATATGAACTAAGTCTTACAATACACACAGTATTCCACATCCATTCCCCATCCCTACCCTCCTGTCTCTGCAAAGAAGAGAAAGAGATGATTTTTCTTGTCTGTTCTTCAGGGCCATGCATGATGATTAAAATTATAAGTGTTTAGTGCCAATTTTCTGTTACTATTTTCCCTTTCATTAATATAGTCATTTTACATAACTTACTGCTAACTTCACTTCGTATCAGTCCACTTAATTCTTCCCATGCATGCTTTTTTGTGTTCTTTATATCTATAATTTGTTTTGTGGGCCAGTAAAATTCTCTTACATTCACAATTTCTTCAGTCATTCTCCAATCCATACAAATCTACTTTTTCCCAGTGTTGTTACTGTTGCTGCTGCTGTTATTTTTGCTACAACAAAAAAGTGTTGCTTAAATAAATCAGGGCATGTGGAAATCATCTTTGAGTTCCTTGGGCTACATACTTAGTGGTGGGGCCTATGGGTCAAAAATTATAGATATTTTAGTCACTTTCTTAGCCTAATTCCAAATTTATAGCATTGTCTTTATGTGAGTAGCTAAGAGGTTTCTGCTTACAGTCTCTACTACACATTTTCTGAAGTCCATAATCAATCTTGCCAATAATGATTGATCCGCTTCTGGATGGAAGCACACTTAGCCTCCCACCACTAATGACTTTCTCTGCTATCTCTTTAGACTTCTAAAGTTTACCCTATTCCTTTTCCTAGACCATTAACATTTTGATGTTGACCCAAAGAACTTTCCATCTCATCACTCCTTAAAGCAAAAGAACTTTGTTCCATTTTGTTTTGACCTCACTTTAGCATTGGATAAAAATCTGCAGACAGCCACGTTCTCAGATTGAATTGAGAAGAGATTTTTTTAAGTGTGCCTCAACTCAGAAAGGTAGCCCATTTGACATTTTTACTTCAGCTTAATTTATTAAAATACAATTTACCAATTCCTGCTTCCCTGTTTTAAAAGAAATGAGTTGCTTATAAAACTCAGCTGGGTCAATTTACTTCTCAATATTCAATCCAAATTTCATACCAATTAGGTACATTTCCAGAACACTTTAAACAGATTTCTTAATTGTAACTGCACATATCTTGTTCAAATAACACAAGTCCCCAGGCTTTTAACAGGCATGCTCTAAACAAAACAGTAGGTGAGCACCCCTTTCCATGCCTCACATCAGTGGGAGGAAAACTCTCTTCAAAGATTCATTTGCAGGTCACAAGGAACATTCTTTATCCCTGGGTCTAATACTACAGGTGTAAACTTATATTTTGGGTGTCAGATAATTGGACAAACACCCCTTCATACTGACATTAACTGGAGAAAAACATCTCCCTTAGTGTCTTGTTAATTAGCAGCTAATTAGGAAGCAGGTAGAATTTTTAAGGCTCATGGATGCCTTTGGTTTGTCCTATTATTGGTAAAGTGTTGGTTTAAAAAATGAGCAGGAATTACTTTGCTATTTTTTTAATCTAGCTGATCTTTCTGCTTTTATATGATACAGCAAATATACAGAACTCTATTGCTCACTTACTCACATCTGACATAGACTCGCATGAGGGAGATGGAGTTCAGTGAATGCCTCAAAAAAGAATTCAAAGGCACTGAGTTCAGCTAACGGTCAGAACCCTCCTGGGCATGGGCTGAGGGTACCATACTACAAGGAAGCAATAGATAATTCATCTCTATCATTTCTTAAAAGCCAAAACACTTTTAGCTATGAACTTTTCCCCTTTAGTTAGAAATCCAAGTGTATGTAGACAGAAATTTAATCATATAAGTCCAACTTAGCTAAACCACATGCAATGAAATACTCAAGGGGGTTATTTGAAGAATGCTACTCCATTTGTACAGGTCTTCCCAGGTTTCTCTGAAACTTTATCTTTTGTTATTTCTATAGGAAAATAGTATTCCATTTTAGTTATATAATTTGTTCAGTCATTCCCCAACAATTGACCATCCTCTTAACTTTTCAGTTCTTTGTCACTACAAAAAAAGAGCTTCTATAAATATTTTTGTACATATGAATCCTTTCCCTCTTTCTTTGATTTCTTTGGAGTATAGGTCTAGTTAGCATGTGTGAATGACCATAGTGTGACTACATAACAGAAGACCCTGCCTCGATTACTCAACAAATAACATTTTATTAAGCATGTCCTATGGGCAAGGCACTATGCAGGATACTGGATATACAAACATAAAAAGAAAAAACTCCCTACCCTCAAGGAGCTTGGAAACTACTGTACAATACAAGCATAAATTTCATAAAAGGAAAATTGAAGAGGGAGCTATGAAATGACTGGCAGTCTAATTTGAATAGAATATAAACATTTTGAAGAGAAATTTTGTGAAATAAGATTGAAAAGCCACATTAGCTAGGTGGTGGAGGACTTTATATGACAGGATGAGGAATTCGTATTTTATTCTATAGACAATAAGGATCCACTGAATATTTTTTTAGTAAGGAAGTGATATGCTGTAACTTAAGAAGATGACTTTGGCCAGTGTATGGAGATGGATTAGGGAAGGGAGATAGCAATTAGGTACCTATTACAATAGTCTAGGAGGAAATTAATAAGGACCTGAACTAGGGTGATGACTTTGAGTGAAGAGATAGGGACAGACATAAGAAATGTTATGAAAGTAGAATCAATAAGACTGCTAGAGAGGGAGAGTGAAAGAGGGGAAACAATGAAGGATAATTCAGGCTACATGGTTAGGTAATTAAGATGCTCTTGGTGCCATCATCAGAAACAGGGAAGTTTGAAGGAAGGATGGGTTTAGTAGGAAGATAATGAGGGGTTTTTTTGTAAGTTGATCTTGATATGCCTATAAGATATCCAGAAGAAAACATATATCAGGAAGTTCATATTGTATGACTGGAGTTCAAGAGAGATAAACAGATTTGGGGGTCATTTGTGTAAAGATGATAATTGAATTTCAGGAATTGAAGAGCTTACCATAGAAGAAAGTGAAGAAAGAGAAGACAAGAATGTCCAGGCCAAAGCCCTGGAAGTACCTTTTTTTAAAGAGCAGTAGATGGATAATGATGCAGATAACTGAGTCTGACCTCAGTGCCATATAGCTTACCCATAAATGTTTATTTTTATCACCAGGTTGCTAGAATCACAATTGACCTGGACCCTTCTTTAGATTTCAGTCTGTCACTAGTTTCCCTTACCTGTTAAGAATTCCCAAATCCCAGTTTCCCAAAAGGAAAAAACCCAGCATTCTTTACTTCATTCCCCTTCTCTGCTACCTGATAATAAACCAACCTCCTGTATTTTCAAAGAGAATTTGTTTTAAAAGTATTGCAAGAAAATATTTGAATTTCTAATACGGTAAACATTGATAAGTATAGCCCACATAAACAAAAATTCTCTGGGTTCCTTGATAATTTTTGAGACTGTAAGGGGGGGGGGGTCCTAAACCCAAAAAATTTGAGAACCTCAGCCCTACTGGGAAGCCCTATGGTCTGAGTCTTACTACCTTCCACTTGCAAAGATCCTTTCTACATTGAACCCAAAGACATTTTTAATAAAAAGAAAAGGAAGCCAACAAATTTTAAGTACTGGACGAGTTAGAGCAGCCTAGAAAAATGATGTTCAGCAACAAAATTCACTCTCCCAACTCCAACTCAGAAATATTTCTCCTTTTTTCCATTTAATATTCGTAAGGATAATGATGAAACAAATAGAGAGTAGTTCAAAAATGTTGCATGCCTGCCTATAGCAGCACTCAGAATGTCTTTTCTTTAGTTAGTAGTAAAAATATTTGAAGTACTTTGGGCACCATTGCTTAATAATAGTCAAATTTTCTGGGGCAGCTAGGTGACGCAGTGAATAGAGCACCAGCTCTGGAGTCAGGAGGACCTGAGAGCAAATCCAACTTCAGGCCCTGGACACTAAAAGTATAACATGATTGATGGTATTATCCACTTTTAATAATACACAAAATAGGGGCGGCTAGGTGGCACAGTGAGTAGAGCATCAGCCCTGGAGTCAGAAGGACCTGAGTTCAGATCCAGCCTCAGACACCTAGCACACTCACAAATAAAAAACCTAGCTGTGTGACCTTGGGTAAGTTATTTAATCCCAATTGCCCTCCAAAAAACAAAATAATAATAATAATACACATAATATATTGATGTCAATTATGAAATATGGATAATGTATTATATTTAACACATGGGTGATATGTGTAATAGATGATAGATAGATAGATAGATAGATAGATAGATAGATAGATAGATAGATAGATAGATGGATGGATAGATGGATGGATGACCTGGGAGCACTCTTAAAAGAGACTTAAGAAAGAATTCTATCTTACTCACTTAAGTACTCTGATTAGAGGGGCACAGAGAACCGAGGGTACTGATGAGGTATGAGTACCAACACCATCACAAAGGAGTGAGTTGTGTAAAAGGAAGTGGCCCTGGTGGGAGCTAGACAGATAGCTGTCCAGGGAGCAGGTTTTTTTAATAGAAGCTTTGGAAAGATTTTACTCCACCTTACACTTATATAGCTTTTATTGTTATTGTTGTTGTTATCATTATTATGAGAATTTGTTCAGAATTTCTAACCTGTCATGAGCACATTATTCATTTAAAGAAAGAACTATGTGAGTCATGTTTTCTTCATTTAACTGATATATCACTAGTTCTCTATGATATATTTTTTAATCCCACCTGAGAGTTATACTTACTTTGTGAAGTGATAACAGGCCCTATTATAGTCATCTGTTTTGAGGTCTTTGTGGACTTAGACTACCTGCCCTCCCCCAGCTTTCATACTCACATACACAGGCACCTTTCAGAATCTTTCTCTTCCCTCAAAGAGTAGTTTGGGTATCAGTCTCCTCTATAAAGCCTTTCCTCATCCCTTCAGCCAGAAATCTTGTCTCTTTTTTAAATTTTCTAAACAAGTTATTTGTCCAGTTCAATCCTTTTCCTCCCTACCAAACCCTATATTGGATTACATTTCTCTTTGTGTATATTAGCCTTACCACCACCACCATCCCTATAAAATCCTAGCTTCTTAGGGTCATGGACTGCCAAGCTAACACAGTATCTTACATGTAGTAGGGTCAAAACTTTTTTTTTTTTAAACTAGACTAGACCGGATTAGACTTGACCACACTGAACAGCAGTGGACCAGATTGGACTGTATTGGACAGGACTAAACTGGAGTGGACCAGATTAAACAAAATGGAACAGGATTAGACTGGATTGAACTGAATGGGCCAGATTGAATTGAACCAGATTGAACTGGATTAAATCAGATTGAACTATATTAGACTGGATATATTGAACCAAATTAAACCAGACTGTATTGGATTAGACTGGCTTGAACTGAATACACTAAATCTGACCACTTTTAGACTGGATAAATTGTACCAAATTAGGCCAAAGTTAACTCAATAAAACTGGATTGAATAAAATTGGACCAGATTAAACCAGATTAGACCAAAAAGACTCAATTGAACCAGATTTTACTGGATTGAACCAGATAGGACCAGGTTGAACTAACTTGCAGATAATAATGGAAACATGGTAAATAAAGCCCTAGGTAAATTATAAATCTTCAAATTAACTAAAAATAAATAGAGTCTTATTTTTAAAGTTTAGAACTAGGAAAAAAAACAAATTAAGTATTCTTAACTCTCCTCATCATTTGTGAATGTTTTGTTTTGTTGTTAGTATTGTTTCTCCTCTCTCCCCTCTGTTTCCCCCTTCTCCCCCACCACTATCAGACATATGGATTTCGTTAATGAAGAGAATTACTGGCAAAAAAAATTCCCTTTACCAAAGCAGATAAGCAACTGTTGTACAATTTATCATTTTGGAAAAATACCTGAGCCACTGATCGGGAGATTTATGTACTGTCAAGTGGATAAGTATGTGTACTATACACAGCTAGTATGTATCAGAGGGAGGACTTGAATTTTCCCCCATCAAATGCTTCCTGAACACTTTCATCATAGATGTATGATTTTTTTCACAGATATAAAAAAGTCACAGATGTGATTCTCATAACTTAGTAGATATAGATGATTTGTCCATGCCTATAGGGCTAAAAATTAAGTCTCAGAAGAAGGATGTGAACAGAGGTCTCCAAAATTCTATCTACTATCTGCTATCGTGGTGTCTCTTTTCTCATTGCTATGTTTTTCCTAAAATACTATTTTCATGAAGTGCAAATTTGTTGATATTTCCCTGTTGCCTATAGTCCAGAGCCCAAATCCTTGAGTGTCGCATTCAAGGTCCTCCATCTAGAGCCATACATAAATTTTCTCACTGCCCCTAAACCACATCATATGTACTCCTCCATCACTACATTAGCTTATTCTATCCTAGGGGGAAAAAAAAACCTCTCCCCTCTCCTCCCCATAATCTTCAAAAAGTCTCCAGATTTATAGAGCAGGCCTTCCTGAGCACACTTCTGTAGGCCCTAGGCAGCAATTCCACTCCTCGGGCTACTGAAAGACTGCCTGTGACCCATCTGCTAGGGCCATTGGTATTGTGTGCCAGATGCCCATGGAAATGAAGGATGAAATGTTTTTCTTAGCTTCCTTTCTCTTCTGGCAACATTGACCAAAAGCCATGCCTAGGCATGCTGTGTGCTTAGTGGTGTGAAAGCTCACACACTAACCTTTTTCATCTTTTGGAATGGTTGCAGTTTAGCCTGTGGCTGAGTGGCTAAATGTCCCAACCCTTTTTTATTTTTTTAATTTTTCATGCAGTGTTGCCTTAGACTAGCATTTCTGGGTATCTTAGATTGGAGCTTCAGAAGCCCCTTGAAACAAACTTGATCAATGATTTGTCTATATTTTTTAACTAATATTCAGCTAAAATGAAGATAAAAAAGCAATCTAATGAAGATTTCTGGATTTTATCCTACTTCTGATTGAGATCAGAATTGTTGTTGTTCAGTCATATGACCCCATTTGGGATTTTCTTGGCAAAGATACTGGAGTGCTTTGCCATTTTCTTTTCCAGCTCATTTTACAGATGAGAAAATGGAAGCAACAGAATTAAGTGACTTACCCAGGGTCACAAAGCTAGCAAGTGCATGAGGAAAGATGTGAACTCAGGAAGATGACTCTTCCTGACTTCAGGCTTGGCACTCTATCCACTAAAACACCTAGTTGTCCTCTCAGATCAGAATAGCCATCACTAATTTAAAATCTTACTTTGGGGCAGAGGGAGGGTAGTGATATCAAGTTCTCCTTTCCCATATTCCACTTCCTGGCACATTATTGTGACGTTGAATCATTTCAGTTGTACCCTACTCTTCATGACCTTATGTGGTATTGTAGGTACTTAATAAATATTTGTTTCCTTCCTATATGAACAATTTGGAGAATAAACTGGAAGAAACCAAAGAAGGCAGGAGAGAGGAGGGGCCTGTGTGAAAAAACCAGGGGAATAAACGAATGACACTAGGTTGTGGGGGGCGGGAATCATCTTCATTTTTCAAAGGGAAAATGGTATTGAAAGATGAGAATACTGGAGTCTAGTTATGGCTCGACATGAGAAATTTTTTTTAAATGAAGTATATATTCAGGCCTCAGTTTCCTCACTGTAAAATAAAATGGCTGAATAAGTTGTTGTATATGATTGTTTTGGAATACTGGTGCACCATAAAAAATGATGAGCTCAATGGTTTTAGAACAACATGAAAGGATTCCCAGGAAACAATGAACAGCAAAATAAGCAGAACCAAGAGAACAATGTATACAGTAACAGTAATATTGTTTTAAGAACAACTTTGAGTGAATAAGTTATTTTGAATATTATAAATACCCAGATTAACTATAAAAGATGTATGAAGAAAGGCGCTATCTGCATCCAGAGAAAGAACTGACAAATAGATATATAGAATAATTTTACATATGTATACCTATTAGGGTCTAATGGTAGCCATCTCTACAGTATGGAGAATTTTTAAAAAGACATTTACATGATAATTTTGTTGTCTATTTCAAAGGAATAGCAAGTTGCACATAGTAGATTTGCAGTTTTGTGCACAATCATCTTTTTTTTATTATACTATTTTATGGAACTGCTTATTTTATTCCATAAATTAAAAATAAATAAAAAGTAAAACATTGACTGATATCTTCTAAAAATAAAAATAAAATGGTGAGACTAGCTGATCTATATGGTCCTGTTTAAATTTTAAATTGTGATTCTATAAGCTATCATTTGTCACTGCTACCAATACCACTGTCCTTCCCCCAAGTCTAAAGGTGATAGATAGGGTTTCTAATTCATTGTTTCTGATCTTCTGTGTAAGGTGAAATCAAATAATGAAATCTGTCAGAATTCTATCAAAAATAAGAACAAAGGACTCTGATTGAAAGTTAAAGGGTTTTCATGAATAAAGCACATGATCAGTAAAATGCATAGACTTAGAGAGTCATTGGGCTAAGAGGTCTTTCTTACTTATTTGTGAAGTCTTGATTCAATTCAACAATCATTTACTAAATTTCTACTTTGTACAAGATGCTGTGCCAGATCATGGGGATACGCACATATACACACATACACACACGTACATGTACATGCACACACATGCATGCACACACACAATCCCTAAGTTCTTCATTCTGTAGGGTTTTATTCAATTTATCACAATTAATGTAGAGGTAAAATACTGTCTTAGATTCTGAGGAAAGATATAAATATGTGCCATATATGAGTTTTATGGCCTAGTAAAAATGCATATATTTTATAAGGAATTTATAGTTTATGAAGGACTGTCAACTAGAATCCTAAAGTTCTAGAGTCAGAAAGAAATTTAAGGCTAATATAACCCAACTATCTCAATGTAGATTAAGAAACTGCTGTCTTGAGAATTAAGTGCCCTTGGTCACCAAATAAGTTGGCAGCAGAATGGGGATTGGAACCCAAATCCCTTGATCCCTAGTCCATTGCTCTCCCCACTACCCCACCCCACAGTAAGGGATACCTTTCCAGATATACTCTAATATCTACACTTCTTCCCTCCATCCCAATCCAAATGGACACTGAGGTTCAGTGAAAAGTTCCCCGGATTCAGAATCTGAATGCCTAAGTTCAAAAGCTGGCTCTTTCACTTACTACCTGTATGATCATAGGCAAGTCAGTAGGCTTCAGGTTCCTTATCTGAAAAATGAGGCATTTAACGTGATGGTCCCTAAAGTATCTGGAAGAGTAAAACTTTACAACTATGATCCTGTGAAAATCCCTAATGTGACTTTTGACCAGATATGTATTGCTGATCCTCCATGCTTTGCAGAACCAGTGAGCAGGCTGGGCTTCAGAGGACCACTGTCAACTGGGCAACTACTGAAATGCCATGAAAGTCAACAGTATTGTCCCTGATGAGCAATAGGTATCCAGGAACAAGGGTCAGGATCAGAGGTAGTAAAATAAGCAGTTATCAGGAACATAAGATTATCCTTTTGCTGGAATGGGCAGAAGCCATGTGGAGATTCTATCATACCATTCCATTACAAAGAAATTGTATTCCATATGCTCCACTCATATAAATATCAAATTATATCTTTTTATTCTTCCAAGCAAGTTTACACTATGTCTGAACTAGAGATTTTTCTTTAAGGGCTTTGCTGAATTTAGGTAATGGCACAAGAAATCATTTTTCTTCTCCTTATCATAATTATAATTACTGAAGCCCACTAGTAACTGCATTTGCATTAATTATTCTGCAAAATGGTCTTCAGTACTAAACATTTCATTTCTTCATAGAAGATAACAGAGTAATATAAATAGGGTGAAGCCTAGTAACAATCAAAATGTTATTTTTCTTAACTATGAAACTAAATTGCCTATTGGCACTCTAAATATAAGGCTTGTATCCACCAAATTAACCTATTTCTAGAAACAGTGAACTATACTAATACTTATACTCTTACTATAAAGTAACAGCCACTACATTATTCTCTGGAGTTATACAGCAGTCTTTTCTTTTCCCTTCTTTGTGTTAGTCAAGTTTTCACTGAGGTAGACTTCAAGGACTACTCACTTTGGAGGCTAAAGCAATTAATTGCTGATTATAAGCCAATCGAATTTCTTTCATGCAATGCAAACCTGAATTTGGAGAACATCTTAAAATTTTACAAGCTATTGAATTTAAAAGAGCTATTCCTTCATCATCAAAATGTTTGATTTTTGCCTTAAGAAGCAAATTTATTTCATGATACACTTTATAAATTTTAAATGTTCAATATTTGTTATTGGGTCTATGGAATTATGTCCTTGAATCTATGATCTCATTAATGTGGGTATTACCCCTTGTACTATAATCTCAATCTATCCATACCTTCAGAACCTGTGCCATTCTTTTCCATATCCTCCTATAAATCCTGCATAGAATTTTCACCAAATATGCCAGGGGCCTTCCTTTATATCTCTTGATTTAGTCTGACTTCAACATAGGATATGCTCCCAATATCTGACTAGTCTACTTCCTTTTCTGATCATATATCTCTTTAATGACACATTTTCCTATACTTTTTGTGTGCAATTCATCATTAATACAACAGCCTATTGTATGCCTATCGTGCTTATTTTCATAGCTTTTTGAGTAACCTGTAATTTTAATTATTTGGGGACTACAATATTCCATAATGCAAAACCATATAGTGTTACCAGCAGAATATTATGTTTAAAAAGGTGAATTTTTGTTTCAGCAAGGTTAGGAATAAGAAATGGACCTATTGTTTCCCTTATAGAAGGAAATTCCTGGTGAGAAACCTCTCTCTACCAATTCAAGTTGGCACTTTCTCTGAAGTTTATTGTCTTAGTTGCCTACAACACTGCAAGTTTAAGTGACCTTGCCCAGGATCACCCAGGCAGTATGTGTCAGTGGAAGAACTTTGAATGATTCTCTCTCTACACACATTATACCATCTCTCATGATTTATTTGGCATCATTGAAAGCACTGCAAAATATTCCAAATCCAATTCAATCTGCTCTCTATCCCTATTCAGTTCTAGGCCAAGGTAATTGATCATATCATTAACCACAATTCCCCAAAAAATGTGATTTAAAAGGTATCAGGGTATTATTTTTGTTTCCTTTTTTTTGGAGGGCAATTGGGGTTAAGTGACTTGTCCAAAGTCACATGGCTAGTAAGTGTGTTAAGTGTCTGAGACCACATTTGGACTCAGGTCCTCCTGACTCCAGGGCTGGTGCTCTATTCACTGCACTGCCTAGCCACCCCATGGTGTTTTAAATGTAAAGATCTTTTATACTTAATTAAAATAAACCCAAATTCAACAAACATTTATTAAGCACTTGCTGTGTCTAAGGTACTGTGCAGGAGATACAAGGTTTAAGTAAGGCACAATCCTTCATGGAACTTGTACTCTAGTAACTGTGTGTGCAACTAACAGGGAGGAAAGTATGGGTTTTATAAGACTTTTATTACAGAAGCAGCTGAGCTTTTACTACATATAACAATAATTATGGGCAGGCATGGTAGGGTTTCAACCTGAATTATTGGAGGGAACATCCAAATTGATGAGACTACATATCTGTTTGAGTTTTTAAGAGATACCTGTTAGCATGTTTATAGTCTTAAGAATTATCCACTAAATGTGCTGCTTCCTCTGCTGAAGTCTTTCTCTGTCAGTAGAGCAAAATCTTAAAAGTTTTCAATTATGGGCAATGAGCTATATGCAGATTATCCAGGGATTAACCTAAATAAATTTGGACATGTTTGCCGCCAACTTGGATAGAAGGATATAAAACAACAACCAAAAAAATGATGCTGATTGTTAGTGGAGTTGTGAACTGATCCAACCAACCATTCTGGAGAGTAGTTTAGAACTATTCCCAAAGAGCTATAAAATTATGCATACCTTTTGACCCAGCAATACCACTACTAGGTCTGTATCCCAAAGAGATCATAAAAAGGCAAAAGGATGGGGGCAGTTAGGTGGTGCGGTGAATAGAGCACCGGCCCTGGAGTCAGGAGGACCTGAATTCAAATTTGGCCTCAGATACTTGACACACTTACTTTCTATGTGACCTTGGGCAAGTCACTTACCCCCAATTGTCTTAACAAAAAAAAAAAAGGCAAAAGGACCTGATTGTACAAAAATATTTATAGTAGCTCTTTTGTAGTGGCAAAGAATTGGAAATTGAGGGATGCCCATCAACTGGGAAATGCCTGAACAAACTGTGGTATATGAATGTAATGAAATGCTATTGTGTTATAATAAATGATGAGCAGGCAGATTTCAGAAAAACCTGGAAAGACCTACATGAATTAATGATGAGTAAAGTGAGCAGGAGCAGGAGAACATTGTACACAGTAATAGCAACATTGTGCAATGATCAACTTTGATAGATTTGACTTCTCAGCAATGGAATGTCTAAGACAATTCCAAAAGACTCATAATGGAAAATGCTATCCACATTCAGAGAAAGAACTATGGAGTCTGAATATAGATAGAAGCATACTATTTTTTCCTTTTTGTTTTTTCTTTCTCTTGGTTTTTTCCTTCTGTTCTTATTCTTCTTTCACAACATGACTAATCTGGAAATATATTTAATATGATTGTACATATATTACCTATATCAGGTTGCTTTCTGTCTTGAGGAGGGGGTGAGGAGGGGAAAGGAGGGAGAAAAAAAGTTTGGAATTCAAAATCTTATAAAAGTGAATGTTGAAAACTTTCTTTACATGGAATTGGAAAAATAAAATATCATTAAAAGAAAAAAATGATGCTGAGCTAAATTATTCTCACAATAATAGGTAGTATAGATAGTATAGATATAGGGAGGCTAGCGATAAGAAAATCATCTGGGCATGTTGACAAAGTAATATAGGTATAAAATGATAAGAGCCTGGACAAGATCTCATTCTCTAAATTATAAAGCCATACTCCAAAGTCTCTCTTTTTGCAAAAATAGAGGTTAGCCACACTTAGCCAATCAGTGGACATAGTCAGTTAAAGTCAGCCCATGGCTATGGTGTTTACTTAGTATGTGGAGGAGCAAAACAGATGGGAAAAGCTAATAAGATTCCTGTACAGGAAGCACAACTCAAGTGGTTATTGATCAGCCTAACTCTAAATTTAAGAGAGCTGCTGGCTTGCAATTCGGGGAAGTGACCCTTGCTACAGTAACTTCACCTTCTATGTTTCTGACATGTTTGCTGATTGCTAGCTTCAAGATGGACTACTCAAGAACCTTGCAATTAGTGTATTTGGGAATTCTTTTTTAAGAGGTTAATAGAAGCACTGTATATTGGTCGCAATTATTTCTACCAGCCAATAATATATCCAGAATGAATGTCTCGAAAGCTAATCAAAAATGTAAGAGGTTGCTGCTGCTTAATTTTTTCAATCAATTGCATCTGCCCACTCTTCTGTACAGTCAGAGAATTGCTACACGTTCAAGGTAGCACAACAGAATTTTGTACCAGGTACACAGAACTATGTCTTTTCTTCCTGATTTCACTTGGAAGAGCAAATACCCTTCCTAGGGGCTTTCCTATGAAAAACTGTATGTGTGCATAGATTTATGATGCATGGGTGCTAAAATATCTATTAGTAAAGGTAAAGGAAAAAGAATTTGCAGGTGTGGGTTCCCCCCCCCCATTCATTTTCATGTTTGGAAACACTGAATTTCATATTTCCTTTAAAATTCACTCGAGTTGACTCAGACTAAGATTAGAAATGTTCAGGCGGGAAAGTAATTCATGAGAAGACTGTGAAGGCTGGGCTGGAGCAACGTCTGGACTGCAATTCTGATTGTAAGGTCACCAAGGCTTAAAACTGGGGTCTGGGACTTCACTCCCTTTACCTCAAACTAAGAAGTCCAAAGACTAAGAACCCAAGCCCATGTCTCAGGGCCACAAACTTTAAAGAGAAGGAGAAACTGGCCCTTCCTTCACCCAGCTTAGCTCATGGTGCCCATGCTGAGAGTAAAGAAGACCTTCATCCTTGGACACCACCAGAGACAGAGCAACAGTGCCTCCATAAAGGAGTTTTAAAGATTCAGCCAATTCCTGCTACAGAGATAATGAAAAGACACTGCTCCCACCCATGATAGGGGAACAGAGAACGTTTTCTCCCAGAAGCAGCTTCCTGGCATCTCTCGCATGGGGAACTCCACCTTAGGTGATCTAGATATGGGTGAAAGTCCTAGGCACTGAGGACATCTTGAGTTGATTCAACTAAGGAAAACTCTGTTGCCAGAGCTGCTCATTGTGAGCTACCAGAACCTGTGGCCTGGAGGTGGATTTGTTCTGTGAAGTTTGGATTCAGTCAAGGGCTGCACTTGAGAACCCAAAGGGTCACATGTGGCCTTGAGGCCACAGGTTCCCCAACCCTGATATAAAGCATCAGAGGAGGTTCCCAGCATTCCTTATGGCTATTCTATATTGAAACAACCAAAAAGTAATATCAAGGGTCTGAGCCTTTAGTCCCCTGGACCAACCATATCTCAAAATTATAGCTTTTTTAATACCTAAAAAAAGTACCTTTTAAGGAAAAGCTAGCCTAACTTACATCAGGGCAGAGGTTAAGATACTACTCCTGTCACACTCCACCCGTTGTAGAGTAGGTAAGGTCCCTAAGGTCTTCTGGAGGACCTCCTACCGTTAAGATGACTTTGGGGGTGTCATTGCTTAACTCTGACACTTGATATTGAAGAAGCCTAACATAGGCAACACTAAAGGAAGAAAAGAAAAACTAAAACAGAAACATGGCAAAAACAAAATGATGAAATAGCTCCCTAAAGGAGTGACTGGATCTGCGACAGTCCCAAGAAGGATCAAGTCCTAGGTCTTAAATGGGCAGATCCATGTTTGTGGGTCATGCTAAATTTTTGTACTTCATAGTGTGCTCTCAATGTTAAACGTAACCATAAGGAGCAGTAGCATCAGAGACATCAGGGCTGTAGCACAAGTGGTGATACTTCTTGCACAGTCACCACCCTCCTCACAGTTCAAGGAGAATTGCCCTATCCCACTAATCAGTGCTCTCTGGTCCAGCAGCCAGGACCTTCTCTTTCCTAGTAGCCTTGTGGCAGTGGGGGAATATAAAAGCTTTACTCCATGAGATGCCTATGAGGGACTGCTCACCTTCTTTTGGGGGGGCTGGGTTAGTTATATTCTTTCATCATCCTTTTGCTGCCTGAAAACAAAACCCCTCCCAACGATGCTACCTCTTAGTCCTCCAAGACCTCACCAGGAAGGATCTGTACAGTGATGATTAGGGAAAATTGGATGGGTCGATCAGTTTTACCTTACAATAAACAATGGGTTGCAGTGGGTGTGCTTTTTGTCACTACTCTCCACTGCTATTAGGGCCCACATCTATGCCTGCTTCCCCCAAGCTAACCAGGATCTGGAGCTCCTCATGCCCGTTCTGTCCTCAGATGATCAAGAACTGATGTCACTAATCTGCAAATTAAAAAAATAAAACAGTTTGTAAAAATTGCCATCAATTCTGATGATTCTGATATATGTATATTATATTCTATCATTACAAAATATTATAATCATATAATATAAAATAACATAATATATATTTAAATATATGCTATGTAACATATATTTCATATAATATTTATATACAAGAGAATATAACATTATATATACATGTATTATGCTTAATGTATTTATGACTTGCATTTACGTAGTGCTTTAAAGTTTGCACAACATTTTTACGTACATTATCTAATTTGAACATCACAAGAATCCTATGAAGTAAACACTATGGGTAGTCTATGCTTATTTCACAAATGAGGAAACTGAGAAGCAGGAAGGGCAAGTGATTTGCCCATGGACACACAACACGTAATTGTCATAGGTGGGATCTGAGCCTAGTAGGCCTTCCAAATATCACATTCTATTGGTGGGGAGGGGAATGTGAGGTGGTAAGGGAGGCAAATTATTAGGTAAATATTCATCATCAAGGGGAAAAGGACTTGGGAGGGAAAGTGAGAGCCATACAGAGATGAGCCTAATACAGAGGGTGATTTTTATTGTTGTTTTCCATGCTTAGGTAGTATCAGAATTTGGGGACTCCAGATCTCCGTTTAGAGACTACAGAGGAAAGCAGTCACTTTTAATAAAATTATATAATCTGCCTAAGGAGTTGACCCTTCCACACCTGGATAGAGGCCTGAATACCTCAGACAAGGTTACAATTGGCTAAACAAACTGGCTTTCTTATTAGACATCAAAACTAAGGGACCCTGGTTGGAGGAGAACTAATTTTCTTTAGGGAAGCCAAAGTTACCACTGTTTTCCTAGTTTTCTTGACTTCCACAAAACTAAAATATTCTATCTGGGTTTAGATTCAAGTTTGAAAAACTAAGCTGCTAAAAAAACTTTTGCAGTATGAGTAGAGATTCTCTCTGCTCCCTTATGCCTAGGCTGTTTATTTGCTCATTCATTCATCAAACAAATACTATGTATTATTATGTGTGCATATAGCCCAAATTCTGACTTCAAGAAGCTTATTATCTAGTAGACTGCCTGAGGGAAGCTTTTATTGCCAGGCTGTTGAATTGCTCATCTTGAAGAGATCTGAGGCCCATTTCATGTAAAATGCCCTAATTGGTCCAGCTCATGCAAGAACAACTATTGTCAACCTAACTATACTATCTCATCCTTTCCCATAAATCTCATCTCCCTCTTCCCTCTCCCCATCCCAATTTGATGCCTGAGACAGGGCAGGAAGGATTATAATATCCATCTGTACATGTTCTGTCTGTTCTTGGGCACCTCTTTGCAAATGGGCATGTCCCTGAAAATAGACAATATCAGTATATCTCCTTTATATTTATCTGCATCCATCTGCTGCCACTTAGGTCTGACTCTTGCTTTATATTTGGGTTTTTATCCATGTCAATACAGTGTAATGAGAAAGAGGATTTTTCTGTTCCCTAAATGCTACTCTCACATAGTAAGCTCCTATGGGTAATGAAGTTGTCTAAGATGAAATATCACTTTGCTATTAACAAATGTAGTATATTATATTTATATAGCATATTATAATAATATAATACATATAGATGAGAATTGACAACAGTATTTACAAACTTTGTTCTTTTTAATTCCATCCTAAAATGGACATAATACAACTGATAAGAAAATAGAAACTGGATAGCATTTGGATGGCTCTCTTCTGCCCACTGGAAAATAGGCAAATGGTGTAATGAATAGAGTGTTGGACTTGAAGATAAGAACACCTGGGTTTAAATCTTGCCCCTGCCCTTTTCTTACATAATCTGAATGAGCTTTGGGTTCCTTGTCAATATCATCAGTCAGTCAACAAGTTTCCTATGTATAAGGCACTGTGCTAATTTAGCAGTGAGCATAGAAAGGCCCAAGAAAGAAACAGTCCCTCCCCTCAAGGAGCTCATCTTCTAATCAAGGAGACGTGTTAGATATATACAGACTAGATGGAAAATAATCTCAGAGATCAAGGCTCTAGCACCTAAGTGGACTGGGAAAGTATTGCAGAAGATGTGATTTGAATATATTCTTTTGTAAGATAGATTTTTATTGATATATTTGATGTATTTTTATATCACCTAGATTTCCCTCTCAGATATCATCACTTATAACAAAAGAATTAAAGGAAAGAGAAGAGAAAATAAGTTTAGCAAAACCAATTAACAGAGCCAAAGGAACTTGTCATTATATTCCATGTTCTACACCTGCAGATCCCTTCCCAACCTCTATAAAGGCATAGACAAAATGTCTTCTCAGATTTCTTCTTTCCAGCGATGTTTGCTCTTTATAACTTCACAGAATTCTGCTTCTATTGTTTTGTGGTTTTTCTTTCTCTTGTCAGACTGATCAGGTGTGTCATTTTCCTGGATCTGCTTACTTTGTTCTTCATCGATTTATGTAAGTCTGTATTTGTCATGTTCATCTTTTTCTTATAGCGCAGTAATATTCCATTACATTCATGTTTAGCCATTCCCCCAAATAATGGACGCTTACTTTGTTTCCAATTCTTTGTTATCAGAAAAAATCCTGTTATAAAAATTTTGGTAGATATGGGGGTTCTCTTCTTATAAAGTGTCCTTGGAGAATAAGACTAGTAATGGAATCTCTGTATGTATCTCAGAGTATTAACATTTTAGTCATTTTGTTTAAATAAAGGAAGGAAGCCAGGAAAGTGGGACTTATCTCCATTTTTAACGCAGTCACTCCAATTTAGACCATTCATTTTCTTGTTTATTAAAATAGCCTCCTGGGGCGGCTAGGTGGCGCAGTGAGTAGAGCGCCGGCCCTGGAGTCAGAAGGACCTGAGTTCAGATCTGACCTCAGACACTTAACACAAACAAACAAAAAAACCCAGCCATGTGACCTTGGGCAAGTTACTTAACCCCAATTGCCCTCCAAAAAAAGCAAAAATAAATAAATAAAATAAAATAGCCTCCTAATTGATCTACCTTCCTCTAGTCCAGAGGTATATAGAGGTGCCTTGCCCACCACCTAACTATACACACTTCTGTGAGGAGGAACCAACTTAAAATATAACTGAGAAATATTTAATAAAATAAATAAAAATACAATAGAACATAGATAATGTCAATACATGTTTTTGCAGTCAATTTGCACTCACAGGGATCTTTATATACCTCTCATTTCTAGTTTGACACCACTGATCTGGCCTGTCTTCTCTCCAGTACATCACTTACATCCACCCACATAATCTTCCCGGTCTATCACTACGATCATGTCACCCCTATATTCAAAAACTTTCTATGGTTTTCCATTGCCTATTAAATTGTGTGGAAATTCCTCATCTTCCACAATCTGGTTCCAACCTATCAGCCCATGCTTCTCTTCTGCTATTCATCTTCAAGTATTTTACATTAGTAAAAATATGCCTATCCTTCCCATGTTCTCATCTTTGCCTTGCCTATCTCCATGACTTTGTTCATGCCGTATTCCATATTTGAAATGGATTACCCTCACCTATCTTCATATGTGCCCTTCCTGTCCTTTAAGGCTGCTCTCAGATTCCACTTCCTCCATGAAACTCCTTTTGTTTTATACAGTCCCCTCTATCCCCCCTCTGCACCCCACTCCCACCATTTCCCTGTCTCACACACACATACACACACACACACACACACACACACACACACACACACATATCTGAAGTCAAAGGGATCTTTTTCTTGCTTCAAATTTCTTACAATACTTTGAGGGGAGAGGTGTCTCTCCTCTGCCTTTATTTCAATTTCTCTTGTATTATAGTTACTTCTATATTTGTTCTTCCTTGCCTTCTTGAGAGGAGAGTCAGTATCACATCTGTCTCGGTATTACTAGTATCTAGTCTGCCTGATGCCTTACATAACAAGAACTCAATAAATATTTGTGAAATGAATGAATGGTTTAAAAATTCTATAATTATAAAATGTCACATGTATATAAGGTGATATTAAACTATTATTTAAACTCCTCTTTCTTGAATCTTACTCCTTTCAGACAGATGCTTAATTTTCCCTCGAGATTAGATCCAGCAGCTAAGTGGCATGGGTGCTCTGGCTAGGGAGAATAATTTGTAATTTAAAAATGAAAGTGTTAAAAATCTCTCTTGAGAGAAGACAAGGGATAGCAATGACAATGGAATTCAAGAGACAGGATAATGCAGCCTCTTTCATGCTAGCAATCCACTTTGGAAGCCATTTCCTTGTAACAAAAGGAAAAAAGTCATGTAAGAAATTAAATGTGTGGTATGTGGCACTTTACCCACAACCACAAGCCAGAACTCTGGAAGCATTTTCATGCTTTGTACCCTGGCATGGTCATTCCTGTTATTTCTATATATTCCAGGGTCTCTGGTACTGCTGCATCTGGGAGAAGGTCAAAGAGATACATTCGTGACAGCATAAAGTCTTCCTAAACTAAATTGATTCCAACAACCCAAGTGACCCTCCCCATTCAAAGCATATGTTATTTTCCATGAACTTGATTACTTGGTAGGAAACTGAAGCAGGAGTCAAAGCAGGCAGAAATCACACAGGACCTGAAAACATAATTGTTGCATTTGAAAAAAAAAAAGGTTTATCTTTGATTTTTAGTCCTTTGTGATTAGGAATCATTACTAATTGGTTGACCATGACCTTATCCCTGAATCCTCAGCAATAAGCAAAGACCCAATGTTCTCTCTCATCTCTGTGCCTTTGGGAGGCATCCATCATGCCTCTCCCTTTTCTCCTCTGCCTCTGGGAGTCCCTTATTTCCTTCAAGATTCTCCATAAAGCCTTTCCTGATGTACCTCGTTCTAGTGTCCTCCCTCTCAAACTTGCTTCAAATTTATTCTATATATATTCTATACATGGTTATCTACACACAGCATCTTTTTTAATAGAATGTGTTTCTGATGAGGGTTGTTTCATCTTTGGTTTATTATCCATTGCTTTTAGCATAGACCAGTAGGAATTTAACAAATGCTTGCTGATTGACTGAGGGCTAGACCTGAAATTAGGAAAACTTGTGTTCAAATCCCACTATTAATATTTACTAGTTATATAACCATGAGAAAGTCATTTAAGCTTTTAGAGGTTCAGGTTGCTCTCTAGAATTTCTCTTCCAGGTAATAAATGGGTTATAATCTATTTTGGTGAAGGGAATCCCAATACCTAACAAAATCACAGATCCCTGTTTTACCACAACAAAACTTTTCAAATAATTTTCCAAAAAGTTTCAAAAACTTTTCCTTTAAACTTATCTTAGTAAATGTTTGCTACTATCATCATGTGCTTCCTTTCAAATAAGTATTTTTCCAAAACTTTTGTCAACTAAATATGGATTTACAAAATCCAGCCCCTAATCCCTTTGGTTTTGGGCAGATCCACCAGACAACCTAACCGTCAAGTAATCAAAACAACCCAATAGTTAATGCCCTCTGTAATATGTCTCCTATTTATCTTTCCAGTTTCATGTCATATTACTCCCCTTCATTCATTCTGAGTTCCAGGCAAACTGACCAGCTAGAATCTAAAATTCAATCTCCTGCCTCATTCCATCTGTACCTTGGTACAGGTGGTCCTCCATCTCTGCAATGAATGGTTTCTCACCACCCCCCTACCTCCCTCTTGTAGAATTTCCAACTTCTTTCAAAACACTCTTCAGATACCACTTCCCCCAACCTTTCCTCAACTTCACAGTCATTAACTCTCTCCAATTCTTGAAATTGCAGCACTTCCAATATAATTCATATTTACTTATCTTCATAGAAGCCATATCTTCTTGCTCCCTGTGGGTATTTGTAAGCTTCTTGAGGGCAGGGGTGGGTTTTTTGCATATAATAGTCACTTAAGAAATATTTATTGAGCTGAATAAAATTACATCAGTATAATTATGCTGCTGGTATTTCCACCCAATCTGCCTCCCAATTCATCCAGAGCTCCCCTTCAGTGTTGTGCCATTGTGATCCAAGTGTGCATGGCTTAAATTTAGTACCACCCAATAGAACTTGGGTTTAGCCGTGTAAAGTGGAGATACTTCTAACTGCTTTCCTGAATTAGCATGTATAATAAGTTAAGGTGGGGGAGGGAAAACTGGAAGGTTCATCATATAGGCTCCCCAGCTGGTGCTCCTCTCCTTAGGATATGCTCAGTCTAGTTATATTTTTCCAGTCACGCATATGGACTTCCTTGCCATCCCTTTAAAGCATGAGCAGATATCCTCTAACTGCTTTCTGTGAACCCTTAGTAATTCAAGAGTTTCTTCAACACCTGGCTGGAGTCATACATTGTCTTCTTGAAAATTATCCCCCAAGAGATCTCCATCAAAAGTCACAAGTGGCACCCCACTGTCATTAGATTTTACGGCTCAACAACCAATCAAAATACTTCAATTCATCTTCAGTACAAACCCCCCCAAATCATCATGGCTGATAGGGAGAAATATGAGGATATATCTTGCATGCTCTGAAGGAGGGGGTGTCTATGTGTTTGAATGGAATACAGACTAAACATGAACTAAGTCGAGATCAACTAGGGGGAGCTATACCCTTTTTACCATTCCACCTGACTATGCTCTTCTCCCAGGCTATCATATTAGAGTGACAGCAAGAATAATTGGGGGAGAAACATAAGGAAAAAGAATGAAAAACTAGAAAAGGAGTCATTCTTACCCATTTAGAAATGAGGGTGTCATAACTAAAATCTTCAAAGGAAGGAGCTTTCCTTTATATATTTCTCCAATCCTTAATTATTTTGCAGGAGAATATTGCCCAGAATATCCTCCTACAATATTATCCAAATTCTCTTAGGGCCCTTAAAAAGATAGCATTGCTAATGAACAGAGAACTGGATTCATTTGTGCTTGTAGCCCCAGTAGCTAATACAGTGTATGGCTCACAGTAGACATTTAAAATGCTTATTGGTTAATTGGTTGAGGAAGATTTGGATTCAAAAATTGCCCTGAACACTAACTAGTTCTATTCTTTGGACAAGTCACTTAACCTTTCTGAACCTGTTTCCTCATCTGAAAAAGAAAACAATTGGATTATTTTGACCCCTAAATTTCCTTCCAGTTCTAAATCTATAATCCAATATTTGAAGGAGAGAGGCATTTATTTACTTCACCACTGTGACATTGATACTTTATAGTTTTGCTCTAAAAAGTGGAAATGACTGAGAGATGGAAAACTAAAACCCTAAAGACATTTTTCTATTCTAGACTAAATCTAGATGTTCCTTTGTGTTTCAAATCTCGCCTATTTCATTATCTTCTTTAATAGCCTCTTATTTACCTTTTATACAACATATAATGGATATAACCAATTATTCTGAGAAGTGGATTAGGATAGCCCTTCACACAATGAAGATTAATTTTTAAGCACTTATGATGAGGAAAAATAATGTAACATTTCATGCACCAGACCTGAAGCTGTCTGATTTCATTTTAAAGGCTAGAATGCTTTACTGTCAACTGGGGAGCTAATGGATTAAGGACTATTGTTTTGTTACTTGCACAGTACTAATTCATTTTGAGTTGATGTTGAGACAGCTCAGCTCATGGCACCATGTGGTAAATGTCTCACAACTGCCAGCCAGAAGAATTAATCTAACAGTTCCCTAGTCAGAGAAAATGTTTTATTTTTCTTACTTTAAATGACCCCTGTTCTGGTGTGCTTCAAACACACTCTGCAATGATGTAAGGGTCAGAGGATAGAAGAATATTCTTTTTTCATCTGGCCATTTCTCTGTTTGTTATTGCCAAAAAGAATATATTTATAAAGACATTCAAAATTTATCTATTGAAAAGATGGCCATTGAATTGGGAAATAAGATATATGGGCATTAGGGCACAGAGATTCACCTTGCCCCACTGGAAAAGTTGAAGGGGGTAAGGGAAAAGATATCAGAGAGAGCAGATTGGATGAGGGGATATCCTGTGGGAATGCTATGCTGGGGTGGTGGGTAGGGGAAAAATGGGGAAAAATGTAACTCAAAATCTGACAGAAATGAATGATGTAAACCAGAAGTTAATAAAGCACTTGAAAAAAAAGAAAAGATGGCCATTGGAAGGAAGTTTGGGACTTCACAACATGATTCGTAAAGTATTAGGGACCCAAATATCATTCCTTAAGAATGATAAGGGCAGTATGGAATAATGGAAAGAGTTCTGGACTTTGAGTCAGAGGAGTTGGTTTTAAATCTCATCTCTGCCATCCACTAGCTGCATGACTTTATGTGTGCATGGTCATGAAAGCACTTCATTTGCAAAATAAGGTTAGATTCAATGCCCAATAAAGTACTTCCTACCTCCAAAATTATGAGTGTAGCAATCTTTAAGAACCACTGGCACCATGCTAAAAAATCTAGTAACATTCAGATGGGCCAACCTGTGTACCTTGGGACAGGTTACTTAGCCTCCTTGGCCTGTTTCCCCATCTTCAAAATAAGGGATGTCAACTCTGAAAAATAAATGATCAAAGAATCACAAAGGTTATGCAACTGCTATTAACTGAAAAATACCAAAGAGATCACAGAGGTAATACCCCAACTGTTAACTTTGAAAAACATAATAAAACAAAATAGAACCAAACAGTTAACAGTGGTTGTAAGCAAAAAGTATTCTTTATTCTGTTGGAGAAGAGAAACTAGACATGTGTGCCAGGGTCTCCTCTAGGAGACCCACTGCAGGGAGACTGAGCCTTGATACATATAGTTGTGGCTAGACAAAGAACCAACAGTGAGCTGTAGCAACAGTGGGGAGGTGCAACAGCAACAGAGGCAAGGTTGTCTAATAACAAAAAAAAGTGTATTCACAGCAGGGCTTTATGACTGGGCCTGCTGCTGCTTGCCCAAGTTGAGGGACCATCAGATCTTTGATTTAGTTGCAGCAGAGTTCATTAAGAGGGTGAGAGCAAAGGATTGTTGTTATAACAAACTCAGGGCACAGCTTGCTTGTTGGGCCTTATCTCTAGAAAACGAAAGGTCTCCTAAGAGTATAAAGAGAGGAATGAAAAGGGAGGGGTGGTCTTGGCATGGGAATCCTGACAGGTAATTATACTAGTTGGGCTCTGAGGGCTCTACTAGCTCTAGAACTATGATGCTATCTATGATCCTAGCAGATGAAAAATTGTTGAGAGAGGCTAGAAAGGAAGGTCAAGGTATTGAACTGAAATTTGGAGACTGGAAATTGCAGTTACAAAAAAGAAAAATAATAATAATAATTAGTTTACACATTATATAATTCAGGGGGAAAAAAGTCAACTTTGACCCTATTATCCAGTTTGCCTCTGGCAGAGTAAGGACTAAACTGTGTGTAAGGCACTCTAAATGATAGGCTTCCTCTACCAATGCAAGTAAGCACTAGCATTGAGAGGGTAAGTGATTGGCACTGGTAATGTCAGAGGTGAAACTTGAACTCAGATCTTTCTCAGTCCAAAACCATTCTTTTTCTGTGAAACCATGCTACTTCTCTTGTCTATATAAAGAATCTCTACTTCATTTCAGAAGGGAAATGAATTTTATATTGATTATTGGGGAAGAGGGGGAGTGGGACTTCTAGTTCAAATGCCTCTGGTTACTCCCATACTTTGATTGCATCTTCTAGGCCCCTTGTTGCACATAAGCTCTCATCATGCAGCTTTCATTGCCTTTGGGTTATGGTATATACCCCATGGGATATCTTACTGTTTCCCTAGAAGTGGGGGTGATGAGGTGTGCAAGCTGTTAGACCTTGCATAATTCTTGCATTATAATACTACACAACAATTTCATGGTTCTACTATTTTGCTGTTTAGTCATTTCAGTCATGTCCAACTCTTCATGACCCCATTTGGGGTTTTCTTGGCAAAGACACTGGAGTGGTTTGTCATTTTCTTCTCCAGCTTATTTTATATATAGATAAGGAAATTGAGGGAAACAGAGTTAAATGACTTGCCCAGGGTCACACAGCTAGTGTCTGAGGCCAGATTTGAACTGAGGAAAATAAGTCTTCTTGACTCTAGTCCTAGCATTCTACCCACTGCACCATCTAGCTGCCTCATTCTACTACTTATAGGCTCTAATTTATGAGGAGCTGAGGGAGGTCTCACTACTTTATCCTTCTTTCTCATTGTGTCAGAAGATATGTTACCATTATTTACAAATGGCATAAGCCTGGCATCCATCTGATGGTTGACTTGACCTCAGAGTGACCCATACCATCCAGAAGCTTATAAACACCATCAAGTCACATAAGAATGCATGGGCAAACATTTTTTGCCAGTTGAGAACGTGCTCGTCTTTAAAATTTTTCTAGCATCTCATACTATGTGATGTTGAGTGATATCCCTAAGAAGCAAATAAAAGATAGATTGTGTATCCTCGAGGTTTCAAAGACCAGAGTTTACTGTGCTCTGTCCCAGACATGGAGAACTTAGGTAACCTAAGGAAGTTTATTTATGAGAACTCACGTAAATCACATTAGACTTTTCTGAATACCCAGTGGCAGTTTATAGCTAATATATTTTATTTCATTTGCATTTTACATAATGCAATTTGATAGTCTCATATTGTCTAATTTAATTCTTCTCAGTTCTCTTTTCAAAGGAAAAGAATTACTCAGAGCTTCCTTTTTGTTTTTGTTTAGCAAAATCTTCATGTGAACTATACAACATTATCTTGCAGAAAACTTGTTGCCATGGCCCTTGGGGAGGGGTAGCAGAGGGGAGCCACTATTATTAAAGATGTATGGAAAAGATTGAACAATTGGTCTCTTATTTGGACTTGAACCCTGAACTTTGGATGAATATAATATGGTAAGGCTATTTAATTATCAAACTAATCCAAAACAATGGGAAAAATTTTCCTTTCTTTCAAAAAACTGAGGATACACATATAGCACTGAAAGAAGAGATGCCAGTCATATCCATATTGGGCCTTTATCTCAGTTTCTCCACCAAAATGCTTCTCTATCATGCATATGATTTTCACTGGTGTTTATTTCTGACACCTGCGAAAGTCACGTTAAGCTTTGTGATCTTAAGCAAGGTGACTTCTTCTGGAGCTCAGTTTTCTCTTCTATAAAGTTCTTCTCTTCTTGCCATGCATATCCTTGATGATATCCTTTGCTCTTCTTCTTCTTCTAAGCTCCTTATTATTTATGTATTACAGCCTGCTCATATTCACCATACATCTCTCCACTGCCCTCTGTGTGACACTCATCTTTAGTTCTTCAAAAGCAGTGGTGTTCTATGTCTTGACACCAGATATATAGTAACACCTGGAAAATGCTAGTGTAATAAAACGGACCTTTGCTTTCATGGAATGTTTGGAGACAGTTAAGAGCTTTGTACTTTCCTGAAATCCGTCCTTTCCATTCTCCTCATCCTTCTCAACTCTGGGCCAGCTCATTCTCCAACTGTACTGTCTTTGCCAGATATAAATACTATTAGATAGGCTCTATAAAGTGCCCATCCAAATGTATATTGAAATCTAGATAATAAACAATCTCCATTGTTCCTGTGTGGATAACAGGGAGAGAAAATTATCTGGTCATGTAGCAATAGCAAAGAATGATGATTAGGCAGCCAGGATGGATGCTCTCCTGGTGTCCTACCAATGTCAGGAGAAAACAAGGAAGACACCCAGAACATTGGGTGGAGGACTTGGAGCAAAATTTTGGAAGAACATGGTCAAGTGTTATACAGGTTAGGCTGACAAGGATGGTTTATCACCTACACCACCAGAGGAAACTCCTAAATTGATGAGCTCAGAGATGCATTGGTGCAAAATTCTGTGATTGAACTAGATTAGAATGTAATTTGTTCAGAGTAAGGATTGTTTCATTCTTTGTATTTGTATCTCCAGCATGTGACACAATGCCTAGCCTGTAGTAGGTATTTAATAAATATTTGTTGATTAATTGATTGATTGCTTCTAAAACAGCTTCTACTTCTGACAGTGATTCTGTTTGTAATAATTATAATAGGTCACATTTATATAAAAAGTCTGGTAGAAGAGCTAAGAATTCACTAAAATGATGATGTATTTCCCTACAGATGGAATTGAGTTCAATTCCTTCTGAGAAAAACAATGGGAATACCTTCATGCATTTTTATGCCTATTTATGTATTACCGTGAATCCATTGTGTCTTCTGCATTTTCTGGGGGATAAAATAAAGGCCGTCCTTTGCCCAATATGCATGTTACCTTGCAAACTTATAGAGGAATTGAGAGCCCTTTAGCTTCAATCTGTGTAAATTTAGATAAGAGATATGTTTGAAAATTTGCCTGGACTTAACTGCAGATGGGGACCATTAATGAGCCAAAAGATAAATTACCTTTTTGAGGTCAGTGTTGGAAATTGGATTCAATCTGTGTGAGCCCAGGGCTTGGGAGGCCCTAGGACATGGGCTCTATTGGTAATGTTGACTTTGTTCAAAAATCTTTACTGGAACCCTCTTCCAGTTTGGATTCCTTTACCTGGAAGAGAGGCCTCCACAACCTGGTATGTTGTTGGCTCTGAAGTTAGAGTATCAGGGTTCAAATCCCTCTTATAATACTTCATACTTTCACTTAATCTCTCTGGGCCTCAGTTTCCTTTCTGTAAAATGGAACTGTTGGATTAGATAGGCTTTAAAAATCCTTCTGTCTCTATATACATCCTTATTAAATGTATTCTATGATCCAGTCCAGAGAATTTATTCTTTTACTACCAAATATTCCCTGTACATTATGGCCACTAGGCAGGCAACCTCTTTTTGGTTTATTGTTCATTGTGTCCAGTTTGTGACCCATTTGGGGTTTTCTTGGTAAAGATACTGGGGTGGCTCAACATTTCGTTCTGTACTTCATTTTTGCAAATGAGGAACTTAAGCTAATAGGGTTAAGTGACTTAGCCAGTATCACACAGATATTAACTGTCTAAGGTCAGAGTTTTCCTGACTTCAGGCCCAGCACTCCATCCACTGTGATACCTAGCATCTTCTCATCTTTTTAATTAAACCAACACTATTTAAATTATTCACTATAATAGCAAGGGAGGTGGCAAGTTCCAGATGCCTTGCTCCCCACACTGGCATACCCAGGATGGCTGCTAGCACAGGTTCTTAGATCTGCTTTACTAGGAAAGATAGCTGTTTAAGGGGCCAACAATCTTTTTTAATTGCATTCACTAGTTCAGGGGAAAAGTCAGTACCCTGAACTTCAGAGAAAACACAAATAGAGAAACTGCAAACAGAGAAATAAAGACTATACTTTACATACATCCCTGGATCAAGAGAGCCTTTACATCTGAGCAGTCAGGGAACTCTGATGATAAGGGCACTCAGACTCTCAACCAAGGAATCAAGATCCTTCTCATAAGCAACCCCCCAAAGCAAAATACCAACTTAGAGTGTGTATGTATATAATATATATACTTCCATGTATATATATAAGCATATATATATCTATATCTATATATATATATATATAAATATATATATATATATATATATAAATATATATATATATACTTCTCAGAGCCAGAAGGTATCACAACTCTTATGATTCAGTGCCTAATTAGAAATTAGCAAAAGGTGTTCCTATAAGCAAGTCTCCCCTAAGCAAACTTCCATTAGTGGGCTCCACTTGAGGCCTATTAATGGGTGGGGAAGATCTTAAATCCCATTAACATTACACCATGGTATAGCTTTAGCTCAAGTTGTTCTTCTGACTGTAAGAACCATGCAGACAGTAATTTTCTTTACCTGAAAAGAGCATTGTTCAAGAATTCTCCTCTTTATAAAAGCCATATCCCCAGACTCTCAAGATTGAGGTTACTCTTGAGGCAACCCCCAATCTTAGACCTGCCCAAGTAATCTCACTTCTCTTTTAGGAGATTAGATTCTGAGATAATATTATCTAAGAAATTCCTCTCCTCTACACAGGAGGCTGAGATTCAGAGACCATGAACAAATTATAGGTTTAGTAGACAATCACATGTGCTATAGAACTTTATCATTGTTCTCAACTGCTACTGTCTCTTGGAATGGTAAAGTCTACTCTCAAGAACTCTGCTCACAAGAAGAATGGGAAAGACAGCTGTGAGTAAACACATGTGCTCTTGCCCAAAGGGAGCCAGTAATGGTTCTCAAGTGGGAATGTTGAGGTTTGGGGTTTAGGTGTGTTCAAGACCCCAAAATGTTGACATGCCAGGTCCTGCTGAATGAATTCTACTCATGCCTTCTCTCAGCCAAAGTAAAACAAAGTTTGTTAAAGATTCACCACAATGGGCAGACTCTTAAGGAGCCTAAGTATTTGTGACTCTTATATTGACAAGCAGGATCAAACAATCTGACACAGATTGTGTCTGAGCTAGACTGAATCTGACTTCCTCACAGATGTAAGATGTATCTTATACACAGAAAGATTGTGGAAGGAATCTAGGAGTGGTCTAGAGAAGGGGTTTAGGGAGGGTTTTGAGGAGGAGTCTAAATAGGTTCTGGATGGGACTGAGGTCAGACTCCAGTAATGGGATTAAGGGTGGGAAATAGCTGAAGGCTACATGGAGATGACAATGGAATGCTAGGCTAGTTTAAGGGTAACAGATTTGGGTACAGATATTTTGATAGGATCAAGGGTGGGAAGTAGCTGGACAATGGAGGGCTAGGCTAGGTGAAGAGTAACAGATTGGAGCATAGAATAATGAAAGGTGAATGCCCTCAGTCAAATGCCTCATCAAATGGGAAGATTCAATCAGAGTTGAAGGGGTTTCCCAAAGCCTAAACACCATCTGGAGGAGACTTTGACCATGCATAGTCTTCTTTTTCTCCTTGCCTTTACTCCAACATATTAGTCCATTCTATTATGTTCTGGTCTGTCTTCTGAACAGGAAAAATGAGAAAAAAAAAACCTAAGCAGGTCTGTTAATGCATCTTTATAGGCAAAGAGATGGCTTCTCTCACAAGAATCTGTCCTTCCTAGATAGCCCCCATCTCTGAAACCCAATAAGCAGCCATCTCCCATTTTTTTCTCTCCATGGAGAGGTGCCCATCAGATTCACCAAAGTCTTGCCATCCTATAAGCTCATCAAATTGATCAAGGATATCTACTGATATCTCCCTTTATACTATAACTATGAATAAGGAAGACTAGTCTGGTAGTAATATAAAGGATGCATTGAAGCAGAGCAAGGGTAGAGTCAAGAAGATATCTTAGTAGGCTTTTATAGCAGTCTACACAGGTGAGAATGAGAGGCTAAACTAGAGTGATAGCAGTGGGCAAAAGAGGAAAAAGTTGATATAAGAAATATTGGGAACAAAGAATCAAAAGGACTTGGATTGGTTATGAAAGATAAAAAAGAAGGAAAAGTCAAATATAACACCATGGAGAGCTATAACTAGGATAGCACAGCCATACTTTTCCAGTGCACCCAAGTTTGGAGGTTGCCAAAAATTATAGCACATTCTTTCCTTCAACAGCAATAGAGACTACTGTGTTAACTAATTTCCCCTTCTCTGCAACTGAATTTGTTTCAATTATTTCTTATATTACCTTCTCATCTGGAATTATAAAGCTGATTGGAGGAAACATTTTGTATTATTTATCCTTTTGTGTATGTCCTTGCCCAAGAACAAAAAGTGGTTAATTATGGTTTTGACATCAAGGTTGCTAATATGGGGTACCTGGTTGGTGCCACTGACAGAAACAGAGAAATCATAAAAAGATATAGATTTAAGAAGGAAGCTTCAAAAGTTCAGGTTTCGGGGTGGCTAGGTGGCACAGTGAATAAAGCACCAGCCCTGGAGTCAGGAGGACCTGAGTTCAAATCTGGCCTCAGACACTTAACGCAAAAACTAGCCATGTAACCTTGGGCAAGTCACTTAACTCCAATTGCCCTCCAAAAAGCAAAAAAAAAAAAAAAGTTCAGGTTTTGTCATGTTGGGTTTGAGATGTTAATGGACTATCCAGGTTAAAATGTCTTATAGATAATTTGGCCTAAACCAAAACAGATAGGTCAAGACTAGAGACAGAGATTTGAATTATTCACATAGAAATGATACTTGAAGCCAAAGAAATTAATGAGATTGGAAAGGGAGGTGCAATAGGGAGAAAAAAGAAGACCAAGAATTTTGGTACACCTACCTTAAGGGGTCAAGAAAAGGCAAGGACACAAAGAAAAATTGATCAGAAAAGTAGGAGGACAATCAGGACCTCTAAGCTAAGGTAGGAGAGAGTATCTAGAAGGAGGGGATGGTCAATAGCACCAGATGCTGTAGAGAGGTCAAGGTGGATGAGCATTTAAGAAAGGCCATTGGATTTGTCCTTTAGGAGTTCACTGGTATTACTTGAGATAGCAGTCTCAACAGAGTGGATAGATGAAGGAGAGGACAGACTGCAAGGGATTATGGAAAGGGTGAGTTTGTGAGGAAGCAAATGAAGCTAAGTTTAAGTTTACTGGCTCACTGAAAAATAAAGTTAAATTATGTCTTAAGACAATTCTTGATGAATCTTGTCTCTATAAACTAGTTGGTATAACCCACATTCTCTGTCTCTTGGCCAAAGGCAATTCACTATCAAGATTACTACCATTGCTTTTCTGAACTATAAAATTAGGGAACCATAGCTCCCAGGAATGCAGTGAGAATGCAAGCAAATTGGGAGAGGGAAAATTGGATAATGGCTCTGCAGGCCTAATGCAATTATTCTCTCTCAGGATCTTTTTTATCCAGAGTTACTGCTGCTGCTGTGTGCCTAGTGTGACTTAGAAGGTCTGATGTATGCACAGCCTGTAGGCTGAGTCCGTGTTTTCTGGTCATTAGATGTGGTGGAACAAATGCCCTTTGTTCTGGGCCTCATGGGCTCCTTCAGGTTTTGATTCAAACTGAGTCTTGTCATCTATACTTGTCACTGTTACTTTCTGGCCATCACATCCCAGTGCCTGCCACACTGCTTTGAATGGTATATTGGCATCTGAAGGCAAGTAGATGTGAATATTCAATTTCTCTTGACACTTTTCTTAAGACCCAAGACACTGCCTGAGTGCCCTAGGTCAATATTTCTGGGACCCATTGAAAGCCTTAAGGAACTGACTTCTGGGCCTACATCGATTTTCTAAGTAGCAGGTCAACAATATAAGATGATTCAATGTTGATGGAATGCCAACAACCTGCTTTTTGCTATACAGAACATAGAATTAGATTCTGTCTCTGCCAAGGGATTTTTATACTCTGAGTTTGATAGACAAGCAAGACCCGAGTACAAGGAAAGAATGTGAATGCCCTCTGGGGAAAGAGCAGGATTACCATGGCATAGAACACAAGCATCTAAACTAAAGCTGAATTTATCCAAAGCTGTAGCTAAATACAGGTAAAACGTCTCTCTATGGTCCTATCCTCAAATTCAAGTTCCAACCCCATCTAATGAAAGAATGATCCAATATTCCCCAGTGTCAAAACTGTTTGTCATTAATTTTCAAGCTTTCATATTTGAAAACCAGTCCTATTTCCTACTGGGTGCTTTTGCTATAATAAGTAATAATAGCATTTTATATGTGTTTTTAGGTTTGCAAAGCACGTTTGGTTTTACAATAATTCTGTGAGGTAGAAGCTATTATTATGCCCATTTTACAAATAAGGAAACTGAAACTGAGAAGTTGCCAAAGTTCACACAACTCCTATGTGTCTGAGGTAGGATGAGGACCAAAGTCTTTCTGACTCCAAAGGCCACCCTGCAAAGATCCTCTGAGATTATTATGACAATGACATCTAATAAGAATAAAAACTAAATGAAGAGCCTTCCTTTTCCCCTTCACCCTCCATCATCCAGGTCAATATTCTGGCCTTTAATATGTTCCCAGCCATCAGCAGCATAACAATATAAAGCCAAAAAACTTTTGTGTTATGTTTTGGTCGATGTAAAACTTCCCTGTTGGTCTACTTATTAATTCAATATTCATTCTTCAAATCTTTTTTAGGAATGACACAGCAGTAAATACTAAGAGAGAGCCTAATATGTCAATCTGTGATCACTGCCCTAAAAGTGATTACAAGTTATTTCATAAATACAGAGAGATATTTTTTCTGTTCCTGTTTTTGACTTTACTTTGTCTTAGACATTTAATTGTTCTTCAGGCTATTGATTGTTTCAATTTCTCAGAGAATTCCCTCCCTTACTATGTATTTTGATTTCATTTTGTTTACCTTTTTCTGTACTGTCTATATTTCTTTCATATTAATTCCTCTTTGCTTTGCCTTATTTCTCCTATTTTGCTGTTGTTGAAACTTTTTGAAATTTTCTTGAGCTCATATTTTTTTAATATTTATAGCGTATCTTATTTGCCCCTATTTTGTTAGGTTCTTTTTGTCTGATTTCTGCCCTCATTTTTCTCTCTCATTTCTTCTCTAAAATTATTTCATCTATATTATCAGATATTATTTATACTATAACTCTATATTATCATCATCTGTTGATTACACTATGATATTAACTTGGAAAGAAAAAGAAAATTGATCTTGAAAAGCTTCGTTTTTATTTTGTTATAATAACTAATCAAGCACATTTTTTCTATTTTTAGGAGGGCAGAAAATATAAGAAAAGGTTGACCAAGAAGAGCAGTTTTAGAAAGATTAAGTTTATTTAGCAAGCGTTAGATATAGATAAATCAATCAAAGAAACAATATGTGTATTTTTTAAATGCCTACTCTATACAAAGCACATCTATGGGAAATTCAAATATCTACAAAGAATTTACAATCTAGGTGTTCCAGTTTTCTTTTGCTTTTCTTTTTAACTGAACTTGTTATTCTTTGGTATATATATATTCCTGGTAGGAGAACCCTCTCTACCAATATATATTCCACCCACTCTAAAATTTAGTCTTAGATATTTTCTTTAGACACAGAGATGTTAATGTGACTTGTCCAGTTTCATAGTTAGAATATATCAGAGACAAGATTTGAATACAGGTCTTCCTGACTCCAAAGCCAACTGGCTATCCACACTACACTAATTGCCTACCCCTATTCCCTGGATGGCTGTGGCATGACCACAAGTTTTATGTGGTCAGAGGGTACAAAAACACTTTCCTTATAACAGCCAATCATGGGCCTCATTTCCAACACAACCACACCTACTCTAATCCCCCAACACTCTTCTATTCTACTTTCTATCTCAGCTAGATACCAGCCCTCCCCATTATGAACTGGGTGTTGGTCCCTCAGGATTGTTATGATTTATTTAGCTAGGTGATCAGAGCTGGGTATATAATCAAGGACATAGGCTGAGCCAAGATGCCAGAAAGGAAGCAGGAACTTTTCTAAGCTCCTCCATGAATTATGTCACTAAATATTAAAAAGTGAATCTAAATGTATTTTAGAGTGACAGAACCCATTGGGAAATGGAGTGTGGCAAATTCTGAGCCCAGGAAAGTGCCCAAGTAAGTCTGGGCAGGGGGAGCGCAGACCACATGGGGGCTGCACCAGCATGAGTCTGAGAGCAAACTACATTGGAGTGAGAAGGAGCTCCAGCCAGCAAACTCATGCACCCCAAGGGTAATTCACAGCCATCTCACTGCAGGATTGGTTGAAGCTGGGTAAGACAGCAGGGCCTGTAGCAGTGACAGCAGTTTCTCCTGGGGCTATCAGCCCACAGCCTGGATATTTAAAAATCACCTACCTGATTTTCCAGGAGCCAAGATGATGGAGTAAACTGAATCCTCCCTGATCCAGAAAAACCAGAGATAAATGTCCCACCCAGAGTAAAATACTGAATTAGTGGAAACAGCCTCAGGCTCTGGAGACCTAGAAGAAGGGTGTAACTGAAGCAGTATGGAGTCTGAAATGAAGGGTGAGAGGAGTCCCAACAAGCCCCACCAGCAGGGGCTCCCATAGTCCAGGGGGGTTAGAGCTAGCAAGCACTAACAACACAAGCCAAGATGTGCCTTAGCACCACTGGGGGAATCTACAGACACCAGCTCTGCCATCCACCAGCTGCTAAGCCTGCCTGAGCTGTAGCCCAGAGGCACAGAGGTGGAAACCTGAAGTGGCCAGACCACCCCTCCCCCACAGGTTACTCTGAGCCTCAGGGTAACTCAGGGGAAACACTGAGAGTCCTGGCCTTGGCCTCAGTCTAGACACCCAGAGGCTACAGCACACAAAGTTAACAACTTAACCCCTACCTCCCAGACTGAGAAGCATGATACATCTATACACCAGAAGCAGATATCCACTCTAAAAATTCAAGACATAGGCAATCACAATGGGCAAGAAAGAGTCTGTGAAATCAAGAATGACACGATCCTATTATATTGAGCAAGAACAACCAAATTCAGAGGACAACACTCACACCTGAGACCATAGAAGGAAATATGAACTGGTCTCAAGCTCAAAAAGCATTCTTGGAGGAGCTCAAGAAAGGTTTTAAAAGCCAAATTAGAGAGGTAGAAGACAAATTTGAATCTACAGTGACCAAATTGGAAAAAAAAATCTCACTGAAGAAAACAAATCCTTAAAAAGTAAAATTGGTGAACTGGGATGGGAGGTTCAAAATCTAAATGGAGAAAATACCTCCCTAAAAATGAAAACTGAACATATGGAAAAAGAGCTTCAAAAACTAACTGAGGAAAATAAATCACTAAAAATTAGAATCAGTCACATGAAGCTAAGGACTCTATTATGCATCAAGAGTCAGCGAAACAAAACATAAAGATTGAAAAATTAGAAGAAAGTGTAAAATATCTCACTGAAAATACAACTGACCTGGAGAACAGATCCAGGAGAGATAACCTAAGAATTATTGGTCTACCAGAAAGCCATGATGAAAAAAGCAGCCTGGACAACATCCTCAAGAAATTGTTAAAGAAAACTGTCCTGAGGTCCTAGAATCAGAGGGTAAAATAGTTATCAAAAGAATTCATCGGACCCCTCCTGAAAGAGACCCCAAACTGAAAACTCCAATATAGTAGCCAAATTCCAGAATTACAAGGGCAAGGAGAAAGTGCTGCAAACAGCCAAAAAGAAACAATTCAAATATCATGGAACTACAGTCAGGATTACAAGGGACCTAGCAGCTTCTACATTAAAAGATCAGAGGGATTGGAATTTGATATTTCATAAAGCAAAAGACCTAGCACTGCAACCAAGGATCAACTACCCAGCAAAACTGAGCATGATCTTTCAGGCAAGGAGATGGCCATTTAATGAAATAAGGGACTTCCAGACTTTCCTGATGAAAAAGCCAGAGCTCAATGGAAAATGTGATCTCCAATTACAAGACTCAAGAAAGACATTTTAAAAAGGTAAACAAGGAAAACACACACCAATACACACATACACACACACACACACACACACACACACACACACACACACAACTTGAGATTCAATAAGAGCAGACTGTTTATACCCCTATATGAGATGCTGATATCTGTCAATATTGAAATTTATATTATTGTCGCAACATTTAAAAGGGATATACATAGAGAGAGGGTGTGGGTATAAATGATCTAATCTGATGATAAAAACCTTATTAAGGGGTACAAAGGGATTGTAATGGGAGAAAAAGAAAGGATGAGGCAGAAAAAGGTAAATTATGCCATACAAAGAGGAATAAAAACATACTATAGTAGAGGGGAAGGAGGGAGGGAGATGAACATCATATGAACTTTATTCTCATTGGTTCTGATTCAAAGAGGGATCAACATAATCAGTTAAGTTTAGGATTCTAATGTGAAAAGACACAAAAATTCATTATAATAGAGGGAAAGGAGGGAGGGAGAAGAGCATTGTAGAAACAAGGACACCTAAGTTCAAAACTCAGACACATTTTTTTTTGGAGGGCAATTAGGGTTAAATGACTTGCCCAAGGTCGCATGGCTAGTTTTTTGGTGTGTTAAGTGTCTGAGACCAGATTTGAACTCAGGTCCTCCTGACTCCAGGGCTAGTGCTCTATTCACTTCACCACCTAACTGCCCCCAAGACATTTTTTAGCTATGTGACCCTGGACCAGTCATTTCACCTCTGCCTTGGTTTCCTCAACTGTAAAATGGGAATTAAAATCACCCTACATCATAGGTATAGGGTTGTTGCAAGAATCAAAAGAGATAATATTTGATATATTTGCTTAACACATAGAAGGCTATGCAATAATAATAATAATGCTTTCAGGGGTGTGGAGCTTGTAGCCTTGAAGTCACATGTGACCTTCTAGGTCCTTGGGTGAGGCCTTTTGACTGTGTCCAAGTTTTATAGAACAAATCCTTTTACTAAAAGGATTTGTTCTATGAAGTTTGAATTCAGTCGAAGGGCTACACTTGAGGACCTAGAGGGCCACATATGGCTTGAGGCAGCAGGTTCCTCACCACTGGTTCCCTTCTCCTTCCCTTTGCTACCCAGAAGCTATACAAGTACTATTGGACAAATTCTCTCCACCCCCTCCGCCCTTCATCCCTAGGTCACCTTGTGACTATGGCAGGCACTCCTCTAAGGGTAGGTTCAGTGATCCAGGACATGAATCAGTAAAAACCCTATCATTCCTTTTGTTTTTTCTTTCGGGGTTGGAGAAGGATAAGCAGAGAGAGATGAGTTACTATCTACATAGTAGATCTCTCTACCTAGCTTTTCTTCAAACCCACCCACTTCTACAATAAGGAGAGAGGGGAACCTGGGATTTAATTAGTTTAAGGATCTCTCAGATGAGTAAACTCTTTCTACTAGTGCAGGTTAGCAGCCTTTCCATAATTAATAGTCTTTGTAAGGCTGCCTAAAACTCTGAGAGGGTATATGACTTGCCCATGTTCATACAATCAGAAGGTATCAAGGGCAGGACCTTAAATTCAAATCTTCCTGACTCCAGCCATGTCTTTATCCACAACAGCTCTAAACAAAACATATATAAATACAGAGAGAGATGAGAGATTAAGACAAAGAAAGAAGTAGAATGTGAAGAAAGAAAGAGAGAGAGTAACTAGAGATAGGAAGGACAAATAGAAGGTCAGCTAGGAAGCACAGTGGATAGGGCACCAAGCATGGAGTCAGGAAGAACTCAGTTCAAATTTGGCCTCAGACACTTACTAGCTGTGTGATCCTGGGCAAGTCACTTAACCCTGTTTTCCTCAGTTTCCTCATCTATAAAATGAACTGGAGAAGGAATTGGAAGACCAATTCAGTGTCTTTGCCAAGAAAACCCCAAATGGGGTCACAAAGAGTCAGAATTGACTGCAAACGACTGAACAACAACAAAGGACACATGATAAAGATTAGAGCTCGTGAATTTTGAGGAAGCACAGAGGAGGGAGAAGGCACTGTGGGCTGGAATAATTACGGAAGGCTTTCTAGGGAAGTGAAACACAAATTAGTCCAGGCTTGATGGATGAGATTCAGACAGGCAGAGCAGAAAGTAACCTAGGCATTATTATCCTACTGTTACAAATAAGGAGAGTGAGGGCAAGAAACATTTAAATCATGACTAGTGGGTGGCAGATTGGGTTGTACTCAAGCCCAAATCTTCTGTCTCTGTATTTAGTGCCTTTTCCTGGCTAGAACAGAGGGCTCGTGAAGGGTAGAAGTGGGAAGTAGTGGGGAAAGATAGGTGAGGACCAGAATACCAAAGGCTTTGAATGTTGGCTAGGTCAATATTTTTCAAAGTGGGTTCTGCAGCCCTCTGAGCTTCCATAAAACAGTTCCCAGACTCACAAGCATCCTGGTTGCTTGTTAGCTAATCATTGACATAAAAATTGTCCAAGGATTCATCAGTAGGTATTATTGCCAACCAAAAACTATCAATACACAGAGATCCAGCACTTAGCACAGTGCCTATCACATAACAGGCATTTTAATAAAGGGTTTTATTGACTGATTTGGAAGGAAAAGTGGCTGATTATATGCTCAAAGCATAATAGACCCATGGTATGTAAAAATGAGTGGGCCCTAAGCAGCAGATTCAACAACCTTACATGGATCTTCACTACATAAGCAGGGTGGGAACAGTGAAATTTTACAGAGAACTGAAGGACAAGGTTAAGATTTACACATCAAAGAAGGGATAGCAGAAGGGAAAGATCTGCACCAGATAAAATTATGAACTGGTCCGTTCACACTGAGGATAAGGCTAGAATTTACAGACCAACTATTAACACAAGAGCTTTAGCTAGTTACTTAATATGTTTAGTTTAAGTAAATAGAGATAATAAAGCTGACCCAGAAATTCTCTTATCCCTAACCAGTTAATCACCTGAGCTAAAAGTTTGAGGTCTTAGCTAAATTTTTCAATCTCTAATCAATTATATGACCCACTGTCAAAAGGAAATGGTGATAATAAAACCAAGCCAGAATTCTCTAGGAAATAATTTTAGTTTTTACCCAATAGAATTTATATACATATATATATATATATGTGTGTGTGTGTGTGTGTGTGTGTGTGTGTTTATATATACATACATATGTACATATGCATATGAATGTAAATGTGTACTCCTATATATGTATATACATACATACATAGTATATATATTTATGTACACAAATACATGCATATATGTATATATACTCTACCCTCCCACAGGAATCCTGACATTATCTCTTTCATGCTTAGTGTAGCACATCATGGGAGCTCAATAAATATGTATTAATTGATTAACTCTTGCTGTAGCAAGGTTGAAACTATGGCAACCTCCCTTCCTGGTAGTCAGAATCCTCTCTGCCTTTTAGCTTCTTAGACTGCTCCTTTGTCAGTCAGCATTGAGATAAGATCTCTCCCTTTGGTGTCTCAGGCTTATCCCCTGTTCATTTAGGATTTATCTCAGTAGTAGACAACAGCTTTCTGAAAACTTTCCTTCAGCAGTGACAGCCTATTACTCCTTTGCAGTGTAGGTCTAGAGTCTCCTATAAGAATGATCCCTCCAACTCTCTAGAGGCATCCATCAAGTACTATGTTCCATCACAGTATTAATAGTCCCTTCAAGGACTTATTTTTACCCCTCTAGGATTGGAAACAAGTCTATGTGGCACACACACCCCTCCCCCAAGAGAGTAACATTCTAAGCCAGGGGTGGGGAACTTGTGGCCTTGAGACCACATGTGGCCCCCTAGGTCCTCAAGTGTAGCCTTTTGACTGAGTCCAAGTTTTACAGAATAAATCTTTCTATTAAGGTTTATCATTCTGTGAAGTGTGAATTCATGCAAAGGGCATCACCTGAGGACCTAGAAGGTCACATGTGACCTTGAGACTGCAGGTTCCCACCTCTGTTCTAAGCCCTTCTCAGATTTCCTCCTATTTTGTCGGGCTGAGATATTGATTGCATTTGATAGGACTGGGATCCTAAAATAAGCCCAAGGAAATCTGGTTGGCTCTTCCTAAGATGAAATACTTTCACTAGGAATAGATTTTTTTTCCTTTGGAGTCAAAAGACCAGCATTCAAATCCCACCTCAAACACTTACTAACTGTATGACCTCGGACAACTTCTCTTGTTTCCTCTTTAAAATGAGGGTTGGACTCAATATTCTTTGAGTTCTCTTCTACCTCAAAATCTGTGATCATGTGACCAGGTGCTATACTTAAAGTTGCTTGGGCAAAAGGATAAGACTGTGTGTCATTATGTTGTCCTTTGTACTCAGGAAGACCAAAATGATGGCATGATGTTGGGGTCTCAGTACACTGTGTCCAACTGTGGCTGATAAGAACAATATGAGCTCAGAAGGTTCTACTGCGGATCAGGCACAAATAATCCATTTGAACATTTGGAATAGAGATATCTCTAAATTTGTGCATCCCAAGTTTCTTTTGAGCTACTGAAATTCTACTTTGCTCATGGAGCACAGTGCCTTCTTTAATATGACCACATCATGCTGGGCCCTCCTGTACCAGTGTCTTCCATGTCTCCCATGTTAATACCAAAGTTCTTCAGAGAGACCTTGAGAGTGTCTTTGTATTGCTTCTTCTGACCTCAATGTGAGCATTTGCCTTGTGTGAGTTTTCCATAAAATAGTCTTTTAGAAAAATATATGTCCACAATTATATAATTAAGGGAATCTGTGCTAAAACACTATTTAACTAATGCTGCTTTTCTACAAATATGTAACTCTCTATGGATATAAAACTATTAATATTTAATTCACTAATTACTGAGTCTGTGAGTCTCCTACAATTTGCATAATGATTTTAAGTAAATGTACAATTTAGGGCAAAAGTTAAAGAAAAATAGGACAAGGTACAAGTTCCTGAGACACAAGTTAAGTATTTTCACCTACTAAACCCAACTGCTATTAAATAATACTCATTTTGACCCCAATAATCATTTTTAAATTGAAGAACAGATTTCTGGTAACTCAGTGCTTAAGCCTGAGTCCAGGTGCTACATACATATCGTATGAACCAAAGATAGCTCACAGGATCATAGACATAGAAGTAGAAGGGAAGGAGAAAGAACAAGTGTTTATTAAACATCTATTATGAAGCAGGTAGTGCAGTGGATGGAGTGCTAGGCCTGGAATCAGGAAGATATGAGTTCAAATCCAGTCTTAGACACTTAGGCTGCACAGCCCTGAGCAAGTCACTTAACTCTGTTTCCCTCATCTGTAAAATGAGCTGAAAATCCCTCTAGTATCTTTACCAAGAAAACCTCAAATGGGGTCATGAAGAGTCAGACATGATTGAAAACAACTGAGCTACAACATTATGGTCTAGCATTATGCAAAGCACTTTACAAATAATGACTCATTTGATTTTAGGGGTCATTTAATATAAGCCCTCATTTTGTAGAAGGGGGAAACTGAGGCATTGAGAAGTGAAGTGATTTATTTACCAGATACCTACTAAGTATCTGAAGCAGGACTTGAACTCAGAGCTTCCTACTTTCAGGCCTTGTACTCAATCCAATTCCTACTTCCCTGTCAAATCATTTCACCTCTTCCAGGCTCATTTCCTCAGCTAGAAAATAGGGAGAATGATACTTACACTCTTACCCCTCAGAATTGTTGTGATTAAAATATTTTGAAAACTTTAAGGAGCTATAAAAGTGAAAGTTATTTGAATTTTTGCCTAATCTTCTTCATGGTACTGCGTTTCATCTCATAATTGCTGTAGATTTTATGCCAATTATTTTTTTGCAAAAAAGTGGGATGTAACCATTATGCAAAACTTTTTTTTTAATTGTGCTGGTATTACTTAAAAATCATTTATTACTAAACTGCCTTTGGTGCAAGATTAGGATGCAAGGAATACTAGTGAATATACATTAAAATTGAATACTGATATTGTGTGTGTGCTGAGAATTCTAGGCTCATTGCTTACAATGCACAAGATATAAACATGTATCTACATGCCACTAGTGAATATGTTGCTGCTCTATTTACCTTTTAAGTGGCATAACAAACAGAATTATGCAATGCAATGATTATGCAAAGAAAGGTTATAAACCTATTTGGGGACTGAAAAAACAGGATATGGCAATTATGTGGTGGTGATGATTATGCAGTGAAACACAGTGTCATGCATAGCTTTGGGTTATCGAAGTCCAATGTGAAAACCTTTCCATTAGTCATCAAATCCTTTAATTATCTATTTACTCCAATTATCTCAGGACTTTATCTCTTTGCATCTGGCTATCAATCAATAAGCATTTATTAAATTCCTACCATGTGCTGGGCACACCAGAGATACAAAGCAAAGCAGTCCTTGCTTGAAAATATATTTTATGTACATAGTTATATAAAAGATATATACACCGGGGTGGCTAGGTAGTGCAGTGAATGGAGCACTCCCTGGAGTCAGGAGGACCTGAGTTCAAATCTGGCCTCAGATACTTGACATACTTACGTGCCGTGTGACTTTGGGCAAGTCACTTAACCCCAAATGCCCTCCAAAAATCAAAAATAAAACAAAACAAAACAAAACAAAGGTATATACACAAAATAGATATAAAGTAACCTTAAGAGGGGCCGGCTGTGGATAAAGTGCCAGACCTGGAGTCAGGAAGACGCATTTTCCTGAGTTCAAAATCTGGCCTCAGACACTGTGTGACCCTGGGCAAGTCACTTCACCATATTTGACTTAGTTTCCTCTTCTGTAAAATGAGCTGGAGGAGGAAACGGCAAATCACTCAAGTATCTTTGCCAAGAAAATCCCAAATGGAGTCACACAGAGTCAGACATGACTGAAATGACTGAACAACAACAGCAAACCTCAGAGGGCATGAGTAGCTGGGGTAATCAGAAAAAGCCTACTAAAGAAGGTAGCTCTTAAGCTAAGCCTTGAAGGAAAACTGGTAGTAACTGGGCTAAGGAATCAAGAGAATGTTGCCAGGTGACTAATTCAGAGACTCAGCTCACTTGCTGGATAATTAACATAGTGGCACTTTGCCTTTCTGTGGGTTTAAGGAAGGCAGTGTGAAAGTCAACATCTACTTACAAAACATTGATACTACTGCAGCACCCCAAGTGTCAACTGTATATAAAGAGTGTATGCCAAAGTATCTGAATTACTGAATATTTCAAAATTACTGAGCATTTTAAAACACAATTTGGGTAGTTCAGAAATGCAATGGAGAATGTTTTCTTCACAAGGTCTTCTTTAAGAATTTGAATAGTGTAGTGAAAAGAGCAATGGATTTGTAGTCAGGATATGAATTCAAATTCAGACCATTAGTTACTGCCTATGTGACCTTAGGCAAGTCATTTTAACTCCCTGGGCATCAATTTCTTTACCTGTTAAATGAAAAGATTGGACTAGATGATTTTTAATGTCCATAGATTCCATGGACTTAATACATCAAACATTTATTAAGCAGCAACTACATTCAAAGTACTGATCTAGTTAAGATTTGAAGGAAAACAAAAAAGATAAACAGAATACAGTTCCTTCCTCTAGGAACTATCAGAATAGAAAAAATTTGAATATGATGACTATATAATAGAGATACAAACAAATTCATAGTAAGAGTTGGAAGGAAGAAAAATTCATTTCTGAGAGGAAAAGCTCAAATGAATGAGGTGGCAATTGAAGGGTGTAATGGAA